>CM066919.1:10794890-11063950 GCA_033964015.1 Scolanthus callimorphus
CTGGATAAAAATGAAAACGATGATGTCAACTGTACCACTTAATTTGAGGCTGTCCTTGCACACGTCATCGCAAATAAAAACTGATCGCTTTTTGTGTAGCTAAATTTTCCGAATCTCCCGTCCACACTAACACGCTGCGAATCCGTATAAGTTTGTAAACGAAGCGTGTGAATCCGTATAAGTTTGTAAACCTTCGTTTACAAACTTATACGGATTTGCAGCGTGTTAGTGTGGACGGGAGATCCTTTTAAAAGGAGTTAGTGTGGACAGGGCGTAAATTTTCGGCGCGCTTCGCGCGCAAAAGAGTTTATTAAACTTTACCTACAAGCTTCCTTGGGTTTTTATTACCGTGCCCCAGTTTTTGGAGGTTTGCAACGGCCCAGGTTTTATTGTTACGGCTCCCGTGTAGGGGCCGGTCACTATTTATCGCCTGGGGAGGGGGGCAGAGGATTTTTTGGGGGGGATGACTTCATTTTTGGGGCGAGCGAAACCTGAAGCCCTGAAAGGGGGGACCACAAGAAATTTTCTAAGTAGTTATTCCAACAACTTTTCCATCATTTGCATTTTTCTACTTCACTTCACTCAATACATAATAAAAATTTCGGCGCGCCAATACTACCATTTTCGTTCAACCCTGAAGCTTAGCGATTTTTTCGCGTTTTGTCGAGAAGTAGACACGTTTCTCGCTCGCTGATTGGCTGAAAAATAACGGTCAAAACAGCAGCCAATCAGCGAGCGAGAAACGTGACAATTTATCGACAAAACGTGCACGTTAGAAACGTAAACCTACGCGAAAAAGTCGTCAAGCTTCAGGGTTGAAAGCAAATGGTAGTATAGTATTTGGCAACTCGCGCAACGAAGACACTACCTCTGCACCGTTTACAAGAGCAAGTGTATCGTGGCGAGGAAAAAAAACTCTACCAAAAATGCCCTGCAGTGATAGGCCTGGCGGGTAGTGACTGTGTTCGAAAGAAAAGTAAGCGTGAGTTCGACGTTACAGCCATAGAATTTCGTCATTTGAGCCGCGCTTCACGCGAATGAATAATAATAATTTCGTCATTTCGGCGCGCAATTGCGCGCATAAATATTAAAACCTACAGGATTTGTTTACTATACATAAAAAGAAGGAATGTTCATCTACACTTTCTCTGAGGCTTGATGAAATGCGTTTATCAAAATTCGGGCGCGCTTCGCGCGCAACGAAAGAAATATGCGATCCCCTCTATCTGTAAATTGTCTTCTACCAAGAGTACATAAATAAGAGTGTACATCATGATAATAGGGCGTGAGAGAACCTTGAGACAGACCTAGTTATTTCTAGATTGGTACTTAGTCTACTTTATATATCCCTAAGGTCACGCACAGAGAACAACAAAGGCAGAAAACAAAGGCCCAATTAAAGAATACAGTCTTGCAAGAGAGTGCGTATCGGTTGAGCGGTTGTAAATACCGAAGTTTTAATGAGCTACGATGAAATGAATTTGATTGGCTACAAAAACAATAGCAGTATAATTCAGCGAGAAAAACAGTTCTAAAAATAACTAGGTTTGTACAAAGGATGTCTCACGAATACTGTATCGGAGTTGTTCACTCTTATTTATGAACTCTTGCTTCTACTAGGTCAAATAGGGAGCGGGGGGGATCACGAAAACGTTTAACTGCTCTGAGGGGGGATGACGTTAATCATTGTACTTATAGAGGCAGGATCACTGCATTTTGACCTTGTATTACCCAAAATCCTCTGCACCCAACCCCCCCCCCCCCCCCTTCCCAAGCGATAAATAATGACCTAATAGACTAGCTTATCCCGACTGGTTTGATAGCGACTGTCGCAATAGCAAACATAATTTAAGGAGACTTGGTAAAGAAATAAGTCGTAACCCTGGTGACGCACACCTTAGGAACACCCTGCATAAACAGAAAAAAAGCTATAAATATCTGTGCAGGAAAAAGAAGTATAATCATAGAGCTAAAACTATCAATGAGCTTGATTTTAGAAACGCCAAAGAAACCTGGAGAAAAATAGCGCACACATTTACCGGTGCGGCGAAAAAGAATATCAACGTAACTCTCGAAGCCTTTTCAGCTACTTTAAGGCACAACGTCAATATCTTCAATTTGAATCTAGTGCGCTATCGGTCCACGAGGAAAGCACGGCTTACCACAACGAAGTCGGTCCACTTGACTATGAATTTAGCGTGCCTGAGGTCAAAAATGCTTTGAAGAGATTGAAAAAAGGGAAAGCTCCAGGGTATTATAATATACTTAACGAGGTTCTTCTTATCGCCTCTGATAGACTGTTACCCACGCTAGTCAACATTTTTAACGCTATTCTGCGCAATGGGCAATGGCCCAGTGTCTGGGGCATGGGAGTAATTGTTCCAATATTCAAAAAAGGAAAAACAGATGATCCCAACAATTTCCGAGGGATTACTTTGCTCCCAAGCCTCAGCAAAATCCTCACTTCTATTTTAAACGAGAGGCTATATTACTATTTAGAAGTCAAAGGGCTGCTAAGAAAAGAACAGGGTGGGTTCCGCAAAAAGAACGGTACCGTTGATAATATTTTCGTTCTTAAGGCATTAATCGATAAGTATGTTAAAAGCAAGCCCCAAAAAAGAATAACTTACTGTTTACTTGCTTTATTGATTTTTCAAAGGCCTTCGATACAATCCCTAGAGAGAGGCTGTTTGACAAGGTTAAAAAGACAGGTGTCACGGGACACTTTCTGGCTGTTTTAAAAACAATGTACAGCAAAGACCTGGCAGTTGTCAAAGCCAACGGGGAAATATCGGAGTCCTTTCATTGTAACATAGGAGTGAGGCAAGGATGCGTCCTTTCAACTACACTTTTCAATTTATACCTCAGCGATCTCTCTGAAAAGCTATGCAATTTAACTCAGGAAAGTAACGAAACTCTGGAGATTAATTCCTTGAAAACAAGTCACCTGCTCTATGCAGATGACTTGGTTCTTATGGCTAGGAGCAGCCAGCAGCTTCAAGCTTTACTTGATGCAGTACATAGCTTCGTTTCAGAGAATGGTATGAAACTTAATTTAGAAAAAACGAAAGTGTTAATTTTTAATAACGTAGGCAAAATCTTAAGCCACTCCTTTAAATATGAAGACGATATTTTGGAAAATGTGAAGGCCTATAAATATCTGGGGCTTACTTTCAGCGCAGCAGGTTCCTTTAGCTTGGCTATAGGAATGAGTTGAAAAAGATAGCACTCAAAGCCCTCTACAAACTTAAGAAAGCAATGGGTAAAAACTTTTTAACTGACGTTAAACTGACTATGCGGCTTTTTGATACTCTAGTTAAGCCAATACTTTTGTATGCTAGCGAAGTTTGGGGAGTTGAGAAGGATCAGAAAGGGCGCGACCCTGTTGAGGCAGTGCATGTGCTGTTTTGTAAATTTCTGCTTGGCGTAACAAAAACCGCTGTAAACAGTGCTTGCCTTGGGGAGCTGGGAAGATACCCTCTCTCAATAAATGCCAAATGCAGAGCCCTCAACTTTCTTTTCAAACTAATCGAAGAGAGGGGATTTTTATCCTACGATACTTTTCTCGACCTTAAAGACGATAATTATAAGTCTCATTGGCTAAAAAAATTACAAGCAATTGTCGCTTCGTGTGGGTTGGGCGAAACCCTCACCAACATTTTGCAAAACGATGCCTTGCAGCAGGATAAAGTGCTTTTTAAGCAAAGGCTGCAAGACATCGAATTTCAATGTTGGTTGGGCGAAATATTCAATGACTCCAAAAAGCCCGGTCAAAAAAACAAACTTAGAACCTATAGAACTTTCAAAACGACATATGATTTTGAGACATACCTTTCTAACATTCACAACCTCAACCACCGAAAAGCCCTCACCCGCCTAAGGATTAGTAGTCATAAACTTGAAATCGAGACTGGGCGCTACCAGAGGCCCTATAGAAAGCCTGAGGACAGAATTTGTTCTCAGTGTAATTCAGGGGAGGTCAAAGACGAGTTCCACTTCCTGATTAAATGTAAGGGACATGAGATGGCAAGAAAACGAGTGCTTGAGGTTTTAAAAGTTAAAAAGGTCATGAAAGATAAAAGATATATTGATGAAAGTCTCCTTTTTCAGAATCTAATAAATCCTCCTATAACAGCGCAGAGGGAGGTCGCTAAATATATATATGACTGTTTTTTAACTAGGGGTGGGTAATCTAAAACTAGCTGGACTCTTGCATTACTTGTTTTTGTATTTTTATTAATGTTTGTTAGCGTGACAGCCATGTACTTGTGTGTATAAGCTGCTAATAAACTATATATCTATATCTATGACCGGTCCCTTATCATTATGTGGGTGAGAGCGGCAGAAACGAGTGCTGTAAAAAAAATTTAAATCTCTTTTTATCATTGAGATATACCAAGAGTTGATATACTAAAATAATTTATATTCGATGGCAGAAAGAAACATAAAACACGGACAAAGGATATAACAGATATAAGCAACTGTTGCTGAATAAATTAAAATTATCAGGGGCTCGAATCCCTTATATATTTTACTGAAAAAATTATGCTAATGTTGGATATCTACTACTTAATTCAGGAACCAATCAGATCGCACGAAAATGACTATTTACTGATTGGCAGCGCTTAATACTCAGAAAAATGCAAAATATCTTAAAAGAGACTCCAATCGTAAAACCTGAGAGTAACTAACAAGGTTTTTAATTTTAAATGTAACTACTTTTTAATTATTAACTGAAATTTACCGACTACCGAAAATTTTAACTGACTACCGACAAATTACCGAAATTTTAACTGACTACCGACAAATTACTGAAATTTTAACTGACTACCGACATGCGGACCCCCCCATCCAGACCCTGGAACGAGGGTAGTAGATAGACGCTGAGAAAACGCGACTTAGCAACAACGAGGTTAGTCAGGGGCGTAGCCAGGGGGGTCCAGCCCCCCCCCCCCTTTCTCGGAAATTTTCCCATACATTTACTGTATTTGCTGGAGAAAATTTGCGCATTTTCGTCCCATGTTTTCACTATCAGGCCCCGCTTCAGAAATTCCTGGCTACGCCGCTGGTAGTAGATAGACGCTGAGAAAACGCGACTGAGCAGGAACGATGTAGAAGCCCTAAATGTAATAACTGGCCCTAAGTGTAATTAAGGCCCCAAGTGTAATACAAATTGGCCCTAAGTGTAATAAAGGCCCCAAATGTAATACAAATTGGCCCTAACTGTAATAAAGGCCCCAAGTAAAATAAAAAGTGGCCCTAAGTGTAATAATGGCAATGACCATACAACGTCCTAGTTGGAATAAGTCAGCGTTGTTATATCAATATATTACAGTGATACCTCAATTAAGCGGCCATCCTCTATTGAGCAGCCACTTTTTAAAGTCCCAAAATACCGTATTTGTCACTCTAACTAGGACGGATATTTCCACCGCATGTAAACGGGATCTAATATGAAGCAAACACCGCGGGCTATGTAATATTAAGTATCGGCTTCGGGGTACTCATGGAACACGTGACTAGGTGTGTGCTGCTACTCTCTGAGAAGCTGACCTTAAACCTGCAACTAAGTTCTATTCTGTATCCCTGTTCTAGGGAACTTACAAAAGTCGCTACCCTTTTTATTTTGTGATTTCCTTCTTTTTATTTTCTTTTAAATACATTAATAATTAAAGTTACCGTTACTTACATACATATCCCACATTGACCTACATTATCCTAACTACAGCCCATCGAAAATTCCGACTTATGAAAAAATACATTTCAAACCTTCCCATTTCACTACATGCAAGGGGGTTTTGTTTGAGTTCTCAGCTGCTTTTTTTTCGATGCAGTGATAATAGTGGCTATAAATTTTTGGAGCGTTGGAGGGGCATACAATTCTCTTGCTTTATAAAGAAGTAATTTGTATAGGAGTAAAATAAAATTAATCAATTTCTCATGACAGTGGTTCTTATCTACCCCCAGCATTATTGTTTCTAACTGCAATGGCGGGAGTTCAAAACTAGCTTTTTCCTGTAGCCATGTACGTATTTGAAAGTAAAAGTTTTTGGATTCAATGCATTCAAAGAAAAGGTGATCAACCGTTTCAGAATATATATAGCAAAAAGAGCAGCTGGGGGATTCTTTCAGTTTGAATCTGTGTAAATCCTTGTTTAAATAAACTATATTGTTTAAAAGCTTGTATTGGAAGCTCCGAAGATACGTGTCTAGTGTAGAAGTTTGAAGTCGAGTGAAAACCTTAGCCCATTCAACCGTTTTTCCAATTCTCTGTTCTAGTTTATATAGCGAGGTGGGAGATCTAAATTTTTCTTCTATGTAGTACCAATAAATATGTTTTGTAGATAACTTAGGCATTAAAATTGTTTTGTCCCCCAACTGCAGAGCCAATGCACCCTCGGGGGTTGGACTTCCATTTTGATCCGACCGCCAGTCTCTTTGTATTAACGTTTTCCATGAGGTTGGAAGAGAGAGTAAAAGTCGCTTCCAATGTAGAAAGAAACCAGGGGCGACCCCTCTACTCATGACTTGCTCCCAGGTGAAAAAATCACTTTTATCAAGGAGATCAACGACTCGGTTAAAGCCATTTTGCGCAAAATCCTTATAACTCATTGGATCTATGCCTTTTATGAATTTATTGTTCCAAAGAGGCTGGTCAAGGATCATGTCTAGGTCGTCCGTAGGATCACAGGAGCTTAAATCCGCCCAAGTGTTTAACACCTTTATATAGAATGTCGGTAATTCAGCTGTAACAGCTGATTTATCAAAGTTGCTCCCAATACACTTAAGTCCTCCAATAGGTCTCAAATAAAAGTCGGGAATCCGTTTCCAATCTTTTTGCTCTGTATTTAATAACCTTTTAGCCCAAATTCCCAAGTGTGCCTTGACTCTGCTTTCAAAATCCAACGCCCGTAAGCCTCCATCGCCATAGTCACCTATAAGGGTGTCGTGCTTTATTTTTGGTTTTTTGCCGTTCCAAATAAATTTATTTAATTCCGATTGAACACATTTTATATATCCTTCTGGCACCGGCATCTTAGAATAAACATATTCCAGTTTTGAGATTGCTAACGATTTGATTATCTGGATTTTTCCGTATAGAGTAAGGCTACGCATACCCCAGATAGTTAAAACCGATCTAAGGTTTTCTAGGGGTTTATCAAGATTATTCTTTTGGGAGTAGTCTTCATTTTTAGAAAAATAAATTCCCAGAATTTTAATTCCCTTGACATTTAAATCCACCCATTTGAAGGCGTAATTCCTACCCTTTGCGTCTTCGTTTCCATATAACCAGGCAATTTCCGATTTTGTCTGGTTTATTTGTAGTGAGGAATAAACGCGGAATCCTTCCAAAACTTTGAGGGCCTCGTCTAAGGAGTCCAAGTCCCGTAAGAGGAAAGTTGTATCGTCCGCAAAAACAATAAGTTTCTTTTCTTTACCTACAAGATCAAAGCCCTTAATCTTTGGATCAGAGCGGATAAAATTTACTAAAATTTCGATAACTAAAATAAACAGCTGCGGGCTAATCGGATCACCCTGTTTTGAGCCACACCCTATTTCAAAATGCGGGCTGGAGTGCCCGTTATTAATTACGCAACTGATACTATTTTTAAGGATCACCCGAATCCATTTTACGAAGCTATGGCCGAAACCGAATTTTTCCAGAGTTGCAAAGATGAAATTGTGTTCAATTGTATCAAATGCTTTTTCAAAATCAGCCGCGAACAGGAGCGTCTTGGTTTTGCTTACTCGTGCATGGTGCATTATATCCTGTAGCATTCGGATTTGGTCTCCGATTTGACGCCCCTGCACAAAGGCTGCTTAAAGTCGCTACCCTACCAGTTCATTGTATGATCATTGCCGTTATTACACTTAGGGCTAATTTGTATTACATTTGGGGCCTTTATTACATTTAGGGCCAATTTGTATTACATTTGGGGCCTTTATTACACTTAGGGCCAATTTTTATTACACTTGGGGCCGTTATTACACTTAGGGCCAGTTATTACATTTAGGGCTTCTACAAACGAGGGTAGTAGATAGACGCTGAGAAAACGCGACTGAGCAACAACGAGGGTTGTAGATGACGCTGAGAAAACGCGACTGAGCAGGAACGAGAGTAGTAGATAGACGTTGAGAAAACGCGACTGAGCAGCAACGAGGGTTGTAGATGACGCTGAGAAAACGCGACTGAGCAGGAACGAGAGTAGTAGATAGACGCTGAGAAAACGCGACTTAGCAACAGCAAGCGTAGATAGACGACGAGAAAACGTGACAGACCAACAATAAGCGTAGATAGACGACGAGAAATTGCGACAGCGATAGATTCTCTAAGGAGTTATTCCAACAACGTCTATACCATTTGCATGATTATAACGAAGACAACACGTCGCTACAAGAACATGTGCATCTTGGCGAGAAGAAACAACCCCCCCCCCCCCCCCCAAAAAAAAAAAAAACCGTCCAATGATAGGCCTGGCGGGCAGTCGCCATGTTCGAAAAAACCCTTAAGTAAGCGTGAGTTCGACTCTGCAAGCATGGAGATTTGTTATTTGGGCCGCGCTAATTCACGCACATAAAGAATGATAATTTCGACATTCGGGACGCGCTTTGCTTTCCTCTGAGGCTTCAGACGCAATGATTTGATAAAAACAAAGGCGCGCATCAAAAATAGCATCGTGGCAACTTAAATTAGTTGCCATGACGACCTCAAATACCGTCAAGATTTAAACTGAAGGCTTGTGGATCTATGAATGTAGCCTGAATCTCCGTAACCGCCAGGGTTGGAGGATTGGCGCTTTGTTGATCGGGTAGAACGTCGGGGGCACTGCAACCTTGTCATCGATCACGTTGTAGAGAGAGAGACTTCCTCAGAACCAGCTGTGTCATACTCCTGTCCTTCTCTATTCATCTCGGAGCCGTCTGAGAAGCCACCTGTCGCCACTGGAGCATCACCATCATCTTCCATCACCAGCTCACCTACAGCCGGGCCCGTACTACCATCAGAGGTCTGGACTGCGCTCACATCAACTGGCGTCACCTGTTGCGCTTGAGACGCTCTCCCCAGTATTCCGCTCAACTACCGCTTCCAGGTCTCCGTCATCCTCACTGCCTTCCTGTTCCTCTGCCCTCCTTATACGGGCCGTCCCGTTGTCCTTTTCAAGTTTTCTCCAATGTGATCTGCATTGAGCATATCATTCCTATAAAAGTATTGAAACTGCTCTTAGCAAAGACAGAGGCGGTGCCACAATGGCCGGATCCACGGACTCTGAAAGAGTTGAGGTCATTCTTGGGCTTTGCGTCGTACTACCGAAGATTTGTACCAGGCAGCACTATTACACGACAGCAATCTCAGCCAAAGCGAAAAAAGAAGCAAGGTACCATCGTCAAAGAACAATGAGGAGAGCATTTGACGGATCGTACAATGCTCTGACGAGTGCACCAGTGCTGGCTTATCCTGACTACACTAAACACTATATAGACGACAAGAAACCACGACTGGGTATCAACAGGCGTAGATAGACGCTGGGAAAATGCGATTTAGCAACAACAAGCGTTGTAAGCACGACGATGAAAACGCGACAAACCAGCGCAGTCAATAGACGCTGTAAAAACGCGACTGATCAAAACAACTGTAGATAGACTAGTCAAGGAGTGGTTCGATGAGTACAGTGATCAAGGGCGTAATACTTTGAAAGTAACGTGATACAAGAACTCTGTCGGCTGTATGGGATAAAGAAGAGCCGGACCTCCTCATATCTAACAGAAGAAAATGGGTCATGCCGCGAAGATTTAATCGTACTTAAACGATTGTCTGCGTAGACTCATTCCTCGGAAGAAGCGGAAATGGTCAGAATATCTACCAGAACTCGTAAATTCTTACAGCGCTACCCCGCATGAGTCATCTACCGGTTAGGCCTAAGGCATACGTCGAATTAGAGTCGCGTCGAATACATTTAAAACAAAAGATAAGTTGTTATTTTGAAGTATAATGCGTCGGTATCTTTTGAAAAAAATGTAATCAATCAATCAATAATAATCAATCAATAATAGTTTATTTGAACACAATTGCAGCGACAGGCTGAATACTAGCGTGGGTCAGTAACAATAATACAATATAAATTAATAATTCAGAATCTATATGTGACAGAGTCAGCGAGGCGCTTCGTTTTGGCTGCTTGATAAGGGATAGTCTTGGAACTTCCCGTTCGGAGGCCATAGCCATGTTTAACAGTGGTTATTTTTTTCAGGTTACTTATTGGGGGAATTAATCTGGTCTTATGTATGAACTGTAATCGGTTCGACCTTAATCCTACGTATGCCGTAGGCCTTATTCACCCTATTTTAAGTTCTTTGGTAGGCAAACGAATCTCCCCGTTGATTATGTGCTTGGAACGGTTGCAGAGAGAGGAAAGTGATAGTATAGAGGGTCACGATACATCAGGAACGGCAGAGACAGCATCGAGCATCGCATCGGATAAGATAGAAAAAGAGGCCACGAGGAGGTAGAAGATGCAAAATGCGAATGCTGACGATACGAGAATGCAAACAGGGGCAAGTTTTCCCTCAGAAATCGGGTCAAGGGAAGGTACAGATTGCAGGGCACATGGAGTGCTACCACATACACGGTAGTAAGAGCGGTTTGAAACTAACAGAACGGCGGAGAACGGTACCTAGAAGACATCACTGTCTTCAGTAACAATATCGTAGGCCAACTCAGGCGGCCCGAGCGTGTGTTCTAGAAGCTGAGGGAGCACGAGCTCAATATTGAGCCTGCCAAGTGCCAGTGAATTTATCAGGAATCGAGTTGCTTATCTGGGACATATGGTATCAGCAGACGGTGTGGCAAGAGGCCTCTGCAGCTAATGACTCGTCGATTCTCGGCAGGGGGTATGCGTCCGGCCTCGTTTTCCTGTTGACGCCGCGGTAGTCAACACACAGACACAACGCTGCCGACTTCTTCCGGACGAAAATGATAGGGGAGGCTGGGTAGGAATTCGCCTGTGTCAATTCTGTGGTGCACAGTTTGCATCACAGAACAGGAAAGGTGAAAAAGCGGTGTGTAAAGAAATAGTACATATTTTGGTGCTTGCGATATATAATAAGCAATAAAGTGGCTACGTTTTTTTTTTATATAAAAGGGCATTGGATAGTGCGTCGAGCACAATTTTGAGCATAATGCTATGATTTTGGGAGCAACGATCAAAAGCTCTTAATACTCGAATCTTCGAGCATAATTTATCTGACCCTATCACAACTTCGACTAGCCTCTGCTTTCTGGGTTTTTGGTTTGGGTCCGGCACAATACCCGCGTTCTTTCCCGGCTGCTACAGCTTCTTTTTGTTGAAAATGGCCGCTGTATCTTTAAGGACTGCCGCCGGGCTCACTGCGATGGAGTGGAAATCATGTCATGCAATAAATGTCTTTATATGTGCTGCAGTAACTAAAAAACGATTTTGCACTTGATATCTGAAACGCTGTCTAAGCTAACGTGAAAAATAAGGAATAATCTAGTTAACAACTTTCAAAAATTATCGTCTTTTTGAACATCTCACACTAAGTTGCGTTTTCTCAGCGTCATCTTCTACGCTTGTTGTTGCTATAAAGTGTCGTTTTCTTACAGTCGAGTCTATCTACTACGCTTGTTGTTGCAAGACGGCACGTTTTCTCAGCGTCTATCTACTACCCTTCTTGATCAGTCGCGTTTTCTCAGCGTCTATCTACTACCCTTCTTGATCAGTCGCGTTTTCTCAGCGTCTATCTACTACCCTTCTTGATCAGTCACGTTTTCTCAGCGTCTCTCTACACATGTTCTTGCTAAGTCGCGTTTTCTCAGCGTCTATCTTCTATGCTTTCTGTTGGTAAGTAACGTTTTCTTAGAGTCTATCTACTACACTTGTTGTTACTAAGACGCGTTTTCTCATCATCTATCTACTACGCTTGTCGTTGCTAATCCGCATTTTCTTAGCGTCTATTTATTGTTGTTGCCCTCTGGTTTTCTGGCGGCGTGGACGAGGTATTAGTGAGTTGCTAAGTCGCGTTTTCTCAGCGTCTATCTACTACACTTGTTTTTACTAAGTCGCGTTTTCGACGATGGTTGTTGCTAAGAAACTTTTTCTCAGCGTCTAACTACTGAGCTTGTCGTTGTTAAGACACGTTTTCTAATCCTCTACAGGGGTGGACCATTAGACATTGGGGGAGTGGGGTGGCAATGTTTTTGCGTATGATGTTTTTTTTCGGGGATCAGGTTGTGCAAGATTTTTATTTTTTTCGGACTCGAATTTTTTTTCGCAGACACACGCACAAAATATCTTGTAATACACGTCAATTACGTACATTCCGAAACTTGTCAGAGTGAGAAGTATAGACAGTGGGAAAGGGTAAACCCACGAGGGGTAGAGGGTAGAACTGCGCATCGAGCAAGACCTTTTCCTGTGGCGTTTTCTACAGGCCGTCCAAATCCTATTCCTGTATGTATATGTACAACGAATTTTCTTATGCTATATTTATATTGGTTGAGTTAAAAAAAGATATGAAGTTATTAAACGTTTTCGCCCAGTAGAAGACATTCTCAGATAGAGGGTATCGCATTTTTCTTTCGTTGCACATTTTGATAAACGCATTTCATCAAGCCTCAAACTGAAAGGGTAGATCAACATTCCGTTTTTTGTGTATAGTAAACAAAGCCTGTAGGTTTTATCATTTATGCACGCCGCAAATAACGATTCATTTGCGTGAAGCGGTCCAAATGACGAATTTGTATGCTTGTAACGTCGAATTCACGCTTACCTAATTGGTCTTCTTTCGAATATAGTGACTGCCTACCAGGCCTATCACTGCACGGCAAGGTAAACTTGTTCTTGTAAATGGCGCGAGGGTTGTGTCTTCGTTGCGTGAATTCTCACAGCCTCGCTTTTGGAATTGCCACCCCTCTCCTCCAATTTCTAATTTCCACACCTTAGCATCTATTTATTACGCTTGTTGTTGCCGTCTGGTTTTCTGGTGGCGTGGACGAGGTATTAATTAGTGAGTCCTTGGGCGTAGTTTTTTTTATCCCCAAGTCCTATGTACACAACTATAGGAGGAGGCAGTTCAAGGATCAGAAATACGCTAGCGTCAATCAATAGCGCTGCGCACAGATGACGTCACACTTATTAAAAATTCACACAAACAAATATACTTTTCTCCCATTTCTTATGGTTTTCTCTCTAAAGAATGATACAAAATAAATTGGTAAACTGGTACTTCCACTTATTATAGCAGAGCTTGTATGTACTCCTATCCTGGCTCGTATTAGCTTATGACTGTAGAGGGATAATGACCTGGAGGTACAGTGCATGCTGTAGGACGAGTACCGTCGCTTACATAGAAATGGTTGGGAGAACAGAAACCCCTAGTTCGGAATCGAGTTCGAGTTAGAGTTGGATACCGAGTTGGATACCGACTTTGAATCCGAGTTGGAATCCGAGTTGGAATCCGAGTTGGATACCGAGTTGGAATCCGAGTTGGATACCGAGTTGGAAACAAAAATCAAAATTCACTATTCCTCAAATAAAATAGATGTTTTTTGCATAATATGCGTAAAATTGTTGTATCCTGAAACATATAACTCGCTTATATGTTTCTGGTGTATCATATTACAGGAACAAATTTACGCTTGGCCATGGATCACTATTAAATCTATAAAAAAAGACTGACTGTATTGCATTAGTCATTGTAATGCTGCGAGATTCACTTTATAAAAGATATTTATTGCAAGACGAGGATACCACTCATATGACATTGGTTTGGAAATCGTATGATTGCTAAACTTTCTGTTCTACTTAATTTTTTCTATATTGTTGTAGCGGGAACACATTGACGCTTGGGTCCCAAGATTACCATCGTAAAATCGAGAATATCGTTGGACCGAGTATCATTAGATCGGCGTTCTGTTTTATCTGATTTTTATTTTTTGCAGGGACCCAGAAATGATATCGTAAAATCGTGGATAACGTTAGATCGAAGATCGTAAAATCTGGGTTCTACTGTAGAGCAATTCATTTGCTATAAATATAGTGTTGAATTTTTTTCAATAACTCGCCTTTTGGACCCGAGTTGGTGATCAAACTCGCTTAAGGTGACTCCCACAAAATGAAACGCGTATTTCAAACATTTTTTAACTCGCGTCGCGTCAAAAATGGTCGGATATTTCTGAGCTCTGGATATGTTAAACCTCGACTAATGGTGCTTTTAACTATTTGTTTGAATTTATTTTTAAGGGCCGCATTTGCTTATTGCGAGCCGATATTCTAACAGTGGTATTTTTAAAAAAGTCCCTCCTGTGCGAAAAATCTTCAGGAGTTTTTTCTGAAATTTCGGATTTGGGGTCATTCAACCTTCGTTTTTTTTGTCATTCAAGTTTGAAGAAAATTGTACAAGCGAAAATTGCAGTACAAGGTTAGAGCCAAAAAATGACCATGAAAGTGAGATAATATCAATGTGCTCTTATTAGACTACCAATATAAATCTGATTTATACGATTTAGGCGAACTCAGCAATCCTTCTGGATTTAAAGTTCAAAATACTCTTTGAGTTGTTCCTTGCGCCTTAGCTCACGGCGAAGGCAAGGAATGAAACAATCTACACTTAAGCCCTATCTTTTGTCAAATAGTGGATAAATGAAATTGTCGGCCAGCATGACAGACCGAACTCGGATTCTGACTCGATTCCAACTCGAATTCCAACTCGAATTCCAACTCGAATTCCAAACTCGAATTCCAACTCGAATTCCAACTCGGTATCCAACTCCAACTCGGACTCGATTCCAAACTCGGTGTTTTGTGATTCCAGAGTAGTTACAGTCACCTGAAATCCGCTCTATAGATCAGATAGATTATAATTATAACAGATTACTTTAGACGCAGAACAAATCCTTTTCTTCTCATTTGAACACATGGTCCACATTAGAATTATTACTTTTTTGTATCAGCACAAGGGAGAAGTAGGCGTTGTTATCTTCTTCCGTTGTGTGCGCAGTCTGCTGTGTAATGGTTGCCGCTAATTTCCTAATTGCGCAAATTGCCGCTAAGTAGGTAAATAGTTCCTTTGTTGTTGACCGGAAATTTAGCAAGGACGGAACGCGTTTTTAAGTTTTGTTTAATTAATTTCTATTACAAGCTCGTTAGTGATAGCTGGTATAAATACGCAGATTTAGGTTATTAGAGAGAGAGATTGAAGAAGAGCAAAGCTGAGAAGTCGCAAAGCAGAGACAGTCAACAAGAGTCGGGGCTTTGCCCCCGGCCGGCTAAAGTCTTGAGTGTAAGCTGTGCTCTGTTCTCCGTTGTAAGTATTTTCGGAAAGATAGATCAGCTTTAGGATTTCAAGTATTCGTATAGAGTTTTCGAACAAGATTTTGTGCGCAACAAGTGTTTCTGAGTAAGAATGTTTAGAGTCGTTTTGGAATTGTGACACAATAGTTTTCAGAAGAGTTTTGATATTTCGCTAGAGTTTCGTGAGAGTTTTGACGGCTTTTAGTAGTTTTGGTTAGAATTGTTTAAAGAGTTTCGCCTCTAAGAATTTCACATGTATCGTAACAGTTTTGTAATATGTTCGTAAGTTCCGTAATAAATCTCTTATAAGTCCACTCCTTGCATCCATCATTTGTTCTCACGTTGCCTTCGCTCGCGGATCCTGATAAGTTTTATGTTCAGTTAATTTCAGTTTAAGTTTTAGGCGCGTCCTTATGTTAGCGCCGAAACCTTTCATTTCGCTTTTTAGTTTTATTAACTTAACCGCGTGGATCGACGGCGCTTCCCGAGATTCAGGGAGTCGTCGCGCGTTTTCGCCGGTTACACATAGGCTACGGGAAAAAGTTTTAAAAATAGTTAAATCGCTAAATTATTGTGATTAGATTCTCGGTTTTGAGGGGACGGGGACAATTTGGGTAGATTTTAGTAGAATGGGAGTGAGTGTACATATTTTTTGAGTGACCAGTGGCTTGAAGTTCAGACCCAAATTGCCCCCTCGAAACTGAGAATGCAATCACAATATACACATGTGGTTGTTGTGAATGACACACCAGTCATAAAATAGCTATTCTTTATTTTGTTTCTTTAAATATTTAAGACATTTTTCAAACAATTCAGCTATTTTTCAAACTTTTTCTTGTAGCCTGTGAGGCTATGGTCAAGCTTTCATGGGGTGTCGACCATTTTAGGGAGCTTCTTGCAGAGCAGAAGCATCTCTAATTTACAATGCTCATCTGAAGAGAACAAATAATCTGTTATTAGGTATGCCTTAAAGAATAACTCTGTTTTATTATCATACAGGAACAAATGATGGACAAAGTCTCCTTGCCCCAGCAGTATTGGTTTAAACATAGAGGCTCGTACAGCCAATCAACTCAACTTAGTTGGGAAGCAGAAAGAAATCAAAAGCTTGGTTTATATACAAGTCCTATGTGTCTAAAAAGGCCAAGGAAGACAGGACAATATTTCCAAGCAGACTCAATAAACCACTGTCTTAGTTCCTTGGAAACTTGTGGTGTCGCAGTGAACTAAGAGGAGTTCGAATGGATGTGACCTATGAAGGATAATTAGGCCTAGGGCAATCGTCAAATTACAGTCGCATTTAATGCATTTATAACAATATATTTTTTGGAAGTGTAATGAGTCGACATCTTAATTAATACCTTAAATGGACACAACTTGAGTTCGACGTACCGGTATGCCCTAGGCCTAAAAATATTAAATTTCAAACGCTGAATTTGATACAAAAACGATACATGGTACGACAGAACTAACAAGCAAGCCTTGTAATTTACTTGGTTTACATGATAACGTTGCTGCTAAACACAGATTTTTTTTGCAAATCTAACTTTGAAAAAAAAATTGGCGAGCTACTTGACGTAGTAATAAATTTTAACGTAAGACCTAAAAGAAGACATACGGAGTACATTCCGAAGGAAATTAACATAACTCTATTATTTTGAAACAATAATGTCACGTCATCTACGTGACCACCGGAAAACGACAAGCGATATTTGACTGAGAATATGAATGAGTTATTTCGAAATTTATGGGAGAATGCCCTAGAAGAAGGTCTATGTTGAAATGTTAATTTAGGGCTGAGGCTTAGGGGGGACAAAAAAAATAAAAGCATCATTTCCAAAATTTAATATATCGAAATTGATCATGGGTCTATATGCTAAAGGAGTAACCACTGGTGATTATTTCAATAGCGCTGCGCACAGATTATAAAATCAGATCACGAAGACTCAGCAACAAACAATTGACCGCTCCCGCTTCATTGTTCTACTCCCTAGTTACTGTTGGTACGTCGGACAAGCCAAAATGTTACTTTGGCATAGAGCATGAAAAATTACACCGATTGCAGGAAAGTGTTAGAAGTTTGCTCATAGTATATGGGGTTTATATTTTCGTCACGAAAAGCTGAAGAATTCATTCAAAATCTTCAAATTTCAAGTTTGTTACTCGGACATTTAGAAATGAAAAGTGAAAACTGCCCATTGTTTGGTAATTAATTAAAGCAAAGACGGGATCGGTCTATTGCTCTGAAATCCCATTCAGAAGGATCGCGCTCGTAATACGAGTCAGGATAGGAGTACATACAAGCTCTGCTATAATAAGTGGAAGTACCAGTTTACCAATTCATTTTGTATCATTCTTTAGAGAGAAAACTAAGAAAATGGGAGAAAAGTATATTTGTTTGTCTGAATTTTTAATTAGTGTGACGTAATCTGTGCGCAGCGCTATTGATTGACGCTAGCGTATCTCTGATCGTTGAACCGCCTCCTCTTTGTTGTGTACATAGGACTGGGGGATAATAAACTACAGCCCAAGGACTCACTAATACCTCGTCCACGCCACCAGAAAACCAGAGGGCAACAACAAGCGTAATAAATAGATGCTAAGGTGTGGACCATTAGAAATTGTTGGAGAGGGGTGGCAATTCCCAAAATAATTCGTGCAAGGCCAATCCTCCCCCCCCCCCAAAAAAAAATCTTGCAGAGATTCAATAGAAAAAATAAATCCTACAAATACATGGCTTGGGCTATCGTTAAAAAGATGTCTGAAGTAGTTATTCCAGCAACTTCTCTATCATGCATTTTTCTATCTTTTCTACTTCACTTTACTCAATACTTAGTAAAAATTTCGGCGCGCGAGGCTGTGAGAAATCGCGCAACGAAGACACAACCCTCGCGCCATTTACAAGAACAAGTGTATCTTGCCGTGCAGTGATAGGCCTGGCAGGCAGTCACTATATTCCAAAGAAGACCACTTAGGTACGCGTGAATTCGACGTTACAAGCATACAAATTCGTCATTTGGACCGCTTCACGCAAATGAATCGTTATTTGCGGCGTGCATAAATGATAAAACCTACAGGCTTTGTTTACTATACACACGGAATGTTGATCTACCCTTCAGTTTGAGGCTTAATGAAATGCGTTTATCAAAATGCGCAACGAAAGGAAAATACGATACCCTCTATCTGAGAATGTCTTCTACTAGGAGAAAACGTTCAACAGCTTCATATCTTTTTTTAACTCAACAAATGTAAATATAGCATAAGAAAATTTGTTGTACATATACATTCAGGAATAGGATTTGGCCTGTAGAAAACGCCACGGGAAAAATGTCTTGCTCGATGCGCAGTTCTACCCTCTACCCCTCGTGGGTTTACCCTTTCCCACTGTCTATACTTCTCACTCTGACAAGTTTCGGTATGTACGTATAACGTGTATTACAAGATATTTTGTGCGTGTGTCTACGAAAAAAAAATAAAAAATCTTGCACAACCTGATCCCCGAAAAAAAAATCATACGCAAAAAAATTGCCACTCCACTCCCCCAATGTCTAATGGTCCACCCCTGCAGATGATTAGAAAACGTGTCTTAATTAACAACGACAAGCTCAGTAGTTAGACGCTGAGAAAAAGTTTCTTAGCAACAACCATCGTCGAAAACGCGACTTAGTAAAAACAAGTGTAGTAGATAGACGCTGAGAAAACGCGACTTAGCAACTCACTAACTAATACCTCGTCCACGCCGCCAGAAAACCAGAGGGCAACAACAAGCGTAATAAATAGACGCTAAGATAATGCGGGTTAGCAACGACAAGCGTAGTAGATAGATGATAAGAAAACGCGACTTAGTAGCAACAAGTGTAGTAGTAGATAGACTCTAAGAAAACGTTACTTAGCAACAGAAAGCATAGAAGATAGACGCTGAGAAAACGCGACTTAGCAAGAACAAGTGTAGATAGAGGCTGAGAAAACGCGACTGATCAACAAGTGTAGTAGAGAGACGCTGAGAAAACGCGACTATCAAGAAGTGTAGTAGAGAGACGCTGAGAAAACGCGACTGATCAACAAGTGTAGTAGATAGACGCTGAGAAAACGCGACTGATCAAGAAGGGTAGTAGATAGACGCGGAGAAAACGTGCCGTCTTGCAACAACAAGCGTAGTAGATAGACTCGACTGTAAGAAAACGCCACTTTATAGCAACAACAAGCGTAGAAGATAGACGCTGAGAAAACGCAACTTAGTGTGAGATGTTCAAAAAGACAATAGTTTTTGATAGTTGTTAACTAGATTATTCCTTATTTTTCACGTTAGCTTAGACAGCGTTTCATGATATCAAGTGCAAAATCGTTTTTAGTTACCGCAGCACATATAAGGGCATTTATTGCATGACATGATTTCCTGGATTGCATGTGTAATCTGATTGCATTGCACTTCTTTGACTTTGTTGTATAGGAGTTCGTATTAATTTTCCGATATTGTATTGATCCAATTCGTTACTTTGCTGCATAAAAGGAGCCCAATCCTAGTATTTTCAGCATGTTCTGGAAATCAAGAAAGTGTACAATAACAAAGACGACGAGATATTTTACGGCAGAAGGAGGGTACATGTTGTCGTTCCCGTTTATTAACCAGTTGTAAACTGTGTAGTGTGATTTTTTTATATTTGCCTAAGAAATCCGTGCTCCTACTTGACAGCCCATCTCATCCTGTTACACTTTGTGCCAGAAATGGAATCCAAGTGTAAAATCCAAGTGTAAAATTCTGTGAAAATTAACAAGCGTGAAAAATGTCGCTTGAGGATCAAGATGCCGCTCTGAACGCCAAACTGACTAAGATGGAGACGCTGCTATAGCAGATTGCCACCCAACCAGACATCAGCCAGGCATCCACCAGTAGCAGTATCACATTACCAGCCATCTGTGTGTCAGTGCCAAGGAGAGGAGGTTTGGGAAGTATGAAGCAGAGAGGGCAGTGCGGGGACAGACCGACGCGAGGCATTGACTTCCTTTTCTCCCAACTGGACCAATGAAGAGCTCAAGACACGCCCCAGTTCCCAATGGAGTCTTTCAGATCCTGCGCCGTAGTCTTCAGCGAGAAGCTGACTCCATCCAAGCCATGCAAACGTTTTTCGCAAGGCGGCAGATGGACGTGGAAACCGTATAGGACACTCCCTGGTGGTGCTCCTAGACAGAGTGCTCATAGCCAGAGTAGAACGGCTGAGCGGAGAACCTGTGGTGGAGAAGGAGAAGCTCCTTAAAGAACAGTTCACTGGAAACTTAAGGGAGCCGCTGCTGTGACGCGACATCAAACGCTCTGGCCGCGAACACCAGGTCACCACCTTCCAAGATGTACGACTAGTGACACAGGCATATGAAGGAGGAACCATCTAAAAGACGGTCAGCAGCAGTCCGAGAGGCAGCCATAGACGAGGAGGAGGTGTGCACTGAGGTGACTGGGAGGAGGAACAATCAAAAGGTGCTCTCTGGCCGGGACAGAGAGAACTTGCAGAGGAGATGCAGAGGCAGCAGAAGGTGCTGATGACCCACATCGAGCAGCAGAGAGGGTGTTTAATCGGCAGCATGAAACTCTCAATCAACTGCTGGCAACAGGACCACGCCCAAGTGGTTGTCGGGAGGATGGCCACTTCGTCCATGATTGTGCAAAGTCTCCACCAGGCAATAGTCAAGGGGACAGGAGGGTGGCTCCAAAGAGGTCAGCAAACGAAACACTCCATCGCAGTGAGCCCGGCGGCAGTCCTTAAAGATACAGCGGCCATTTTCAACAAAAGGAGGAGACGAACATACTGGCGAAGAAGATCCCAAAGTCGGCAGAGCTGTAGCAGCCGGGAAAGAAAGCGGGTATTGTGCCGGACCTAAACCAAAAACCCAGAAAGCAGAGGCTAGTCGAAGTTGTGATAGGGTCAGATAAATTATGCTCGAAGATTCGAGTATTAAGAGCTTTTGATCGTTGCTCCCAAAAACATAGCATTATGCTCAAAAATTGTGCTCGAAAAAAATTATAGTTCTGGTAGATATTCTGACCATTTCCGCTTCTTCTCAGGAATGAGTCTACGCAGACAATCGTTTAAGTACGATCCAAGTTATTACGCCCTTGATCACTGTACTCATCGAAGCACTCCTTGACTAGTCTATCTACAGTTGTTTTGATCAGTCGCGTTTTTACAGCGTCTATTGACTGCGCTGGTTTGTCGCGTTTTCATCGTCGTGCTTACAACGCTTGTTGTTGCTAAATAGCATTTTCTCAGCGTCTATCTACGCTTGTTGATACCCAGTCGTGTTTTCTCGTCGTCTATATAGGGTTTAGTGTAGTCAGGATAAGCCAGCACTGGTGCACTCGTCAGAGCATTGTACGATCCGTCAAATGCTCTCCTCCTCATTGTTCTTTGACGATAGTACCTTGCTTCTTTTTTCGCTTTGGCTGAGATTGCTGCCGTGTAATGGTGCTGCCTGGTACAATTCTTCGGTAGTACGATGCGAAGCCCAAGAATGACCTCAACTCTTTCAGAGTCCGTGGATCCGGCCATTGTGGCACCGCCTCTGTCTTTGCTAAGAGCAGTTTCAATACTTTTATAGGAATGATATGCTCAATGCAGATCACATTGGAGAACATACGGCCCGTATAAGGAGGGCAGAGGAAAAGGAAGGCAGTGAGGATGACGGAGACCTGGAAGCGGTAGTTGAGCGGAATACTGGGGAGAGCGTCTCAAGCGCAACAGGTGACGCCAGTTGATGTGAGCGCAGTCCAGACCTCTGATGGTAGTACGGACCCGGCTGTAGGTGAGCTGGTGATGGAAAATGATGGTGATGCTCCAGTGGCAACAGGTGGCTTCTCAGACGGCTCCGAGATGAGTAGAGAAGGACAGGAGTATCACACAGCTGGTTCTGAGGAAGTCTCTCTGGATGAATACAACGTGATCGATGACAAGGTTGCAGTGCCCCCGACGTTCTACCCGATCAACAAAGCGCCAATCCTCCAACCCTGGCGGTTAGGGAGATTCAGGCTACATTCATAAATCCACAAGCCTTGACAGTATTTGAGGTCGTCATGGCAACTATTTTAAGTTGCCACGATGCTAATTTTGACGCGCGCCTTTGTTTTAATCAAATCATTGCGTCAAGCCTCAGAGGAAAGCAAAGCGCGTCCCGCATGTCGAAATTATCATTCTTTATGTGCGTGAATTAGCGCGGCCAAAATAACAAATCTCCATGCTTGCAGCGTCGAACTCACGCTTACCTAAGGGTTTTTTCGAACATGGCGACTGCCCGCCAGGCCTATCACTGGACGGCTTTGGACGGTTTTTTTTTTTTTTTGGGGGGGGGGGGGGGAGCTTGTTTCTCCTCGCCAAGATGCACATGTTCTTGTAGCGACGTGTTGTCTTCGTTATGATCATGCAAATGGTATAGAAGTTGTTGGAATAACTCCTTAGAGAATCTATCTCTGTCGCATTTTCTCGTCGTCTATCTACGCTTATTGTTGGTCTGTCGCATTTTCTCGTCGTCTATCTACGCTTGCTGTTGGTCTGTCGCGTTTTCTCAGCGTCATCGTCTTGTAGGATTGTTGTTGCTAAGTCGCGTTTTCTCAGCGTCTATCTACTACCCTCGTTCCTGCTCAGTCGCGTTTTCTCAGCGTCTATCTACTACCCTCGTTGCTGCTCAGTCGCGTTTTCTCAGCGTCTATCTACTACCCTCGTTCCTGCTCAGTCGCGTTTTCTCAGCGTCTATCTACTACTCTCGTTGCTGCTCAGTCGCGTTTTCTCAGCGTCTATCTACTACCCTCGTTGCTGCTCAGTCGCGTTTTCTCATCTATCTACTACGCTTGTCGTTGCTAACCCGCATTTTCTTAGCATCTATTTATTACGCTTGTTGTTGCCCTCTGGTTTTCGTGGCGTGGACGAGGTATTAGTTAGCGAGTCCTTGGGCTGTAGCTTTTTATCCGCCAGCCCTATATACGCAACAAGGAGGAGGCAGTTCAACGATCAGAGATACGCTAGCGTCAATTAATTAAATAATCACCAATCGTTACTCCTTAACTTATAGATGCATGATCAATTTCGATATATTTAATTTGTTTTATACCCTTAGGCTCAACATGCATAGACCTGCTAGGGTCCTCGCATTATGCTGGTTTAAACCTCCAATAAATTTCGAAATTCTGATTTCCTCGCATAACCCGCATAAGACCTTGTTTTCCTCGCCTAAATGATAGAACGACATGGCTTTCATACTCTCAGTCATTTGAAAAAATATAGTTTTCAATATCGCTTGTCCATAATCATTAACAAACTCGTTATTCGGTGGTGACGTAAGATTTTGGGGAATTGGTGTTAATTTAATAATGAGTACATTTTGTTGAGATATGTAAATTCCCCTCGGAATGTACTCGGGATGTCTTCTGGAACGTCTCGTGGGCTGGTCGGAACGTCGTCGGCTTACGTTGAAAATTTATTACCAAAAGTACCTCGCTGCCTAAATGTTTTTAAAAGTTGACAGGAATACCAAGCAAAAAGCTGTGTTTAGAAGCAACCTTATCATGTAAACCAAGTAAAATTACAAGGCCTTGCTTATTAGTTTTCTCGTACCATCATGTATCGTTTTTCTATCAATTCAGCGTTTGAATCAGGGGCCGCGGAGGGGGAGGGGCTGGTAGGGCTATAGCCTTATCACTTTTCCAAGAAATCATCATACATATCTTGTATTCAGCCCTACCACTTTCGTGGTACATTCTTCCTTATAAGCCCCACCACTTGAACGCACGCACCGTGGCCCTTGGCATGAATTTACTATTTCTAGACCAAGGGCATACGTCAAATTCAAGCCGCGTCGATTAAATTCTTTTCAAAAGATATTGGCTCATTACACTTTGCAACAAAACGTTATCTATTGTTATAAATGTATTAAATGCGGCTGTAATTCGACTTTTGTCCTAGGCCTAATTATCTGTATAGGCCACAGCCCCCGGGTCTCCAAAGGTTCTCCAAAACCTGACCCTATCAGATACCAAAAATCCTCGTTTTTTTATACCCTACCGTAGACCTACGGTCAAAATTGTATTCCCTACCGCAGACCTGAGGTTAGTCACCAGGGTGGTCCAATTGGTCGCAATGAAAGCGGTATTTTGATAATAATGTAAAGGTTTCAAAAAAGCCACCTTTCACTAATTGCGGTACAACCTCCCCCCCCTCCCCGTTAGTTCTCTGCAACACCACAAGATTCCAAAGAAATAAACAGTGGTTTATTGAGTCTGCAAATACCCCCGGGTCTCCAAAAGTTCTCCAAAACCTGACCCTATCAGATACCAAAAATCCTCGTTTTTTATACCCTACCGTAGACCTACGGTCAAAATTGTATTTCCTACCGCAGACCTGAGGTTAGTCACCAGGGTGGTCCAATTGGTCGCAATGAAAGCGGTATTTTGATAATAATGTAAAGGTTTCAAAAAAGCCACCTTTCACTAATTGCAGTACAACCTCCCCCCCCCCATTAGTTCTCTGCAACACCACAAGATTCCAAAGAAATAAACAGTGGTTTATTGAGTCTGCAAATGTAGTGACTAAAGACCTGTAGCAAACGTCGCTGAGAATTATCGCCCTGTCTTCCTTGGCCTTTTCGGGTTGAGAGATGATTGAGATGATTGGCTGTGCGAGTCTATGTTTAAACCAATACTGCTGGGGTTGAGGAGACTCTACCCATCATTTGTTCCTATGATAATAAAACAGAGTTGTTCTTAAAGGCAGGCATACCTAAGGACAGTTCTCTTCAGAAAGATGCCTCTGCTCTGCAGGCCTCACCGGCTACTTGTAAAAGTTTGAAAAATATCCCAATTGTTTTAAAAATGTCTTAAATATTTATAGAAACAAAATAAAGAATAGTCACTTTATGATCTGCTGTGTATATTGTGATTACATTATCGGTTTCAAGGGGACAATTTGGGTCTGAACTTCAAGCCACTGGTCGATCGTTACAATGCACGCTTGCTCCCATTCTACTCACACTAAACACACCGGATCATAAAGTATAAGTATTCCGTGTATTTGTGTCTATAAATATTAAAGACATTTTTCAAACAATTCGGTTATTTTTCAAACATTTCCCATAGCCTGTCAGGCCTATGGCTTAACAAGAGTGGCTGCGAATTTATTCAATCTGGATCATATGTTCAAATGAGAAGAAAAGGATTGGTTCTGCGTCTAAAGTAAGCTGCAACTTATAATCTACATACGAAAATTAAAGCTTTTATTAATTTCTGAAGCGAAAATTTCAGCTCTCGCGCTATCCATACAGATATTTATACGAAAATGATCGTTGGGTGCCCATGAGCTGTAACTGGCGCCGTGAATTAATGCGACACACTTGAATCTTAATATTTTTTTTCCTGCGAGGGACCCGGCTTGCTGTATGTTACCGCAAGCTTCGATAAACAGGCCTAGAAGGTCGTTAAATTTCATTTCATTTCGCTCCTTTTTTCTCGACCGTTTTGGCCATTGGAGACCAAACAAAGCGGTTTTGATGGGCACAGCAAACCAAGAACTGCAGCGATTTTGTCTTTTGCTTTCATCTGAAATGAGATCCGCACCGTCGAAAGTAACAGCGACTATTCCTATTGAAAATTCTGTTTACTTTCATTAAGAACCGAAAAATAAAAACAGCCAAAACATCCTATAAGTATGGAACTAAAAATCAGAGAACATGTCGAATTCGTGAGAACCAAAATAAAATAGATTAAGTTAATACCTTTACATCTTATCTTCTTCCATGTTGTTCGCCATCTTGGATGCTACAGCCTCGTTTCGGTACTGCCAGCCTCGATTCCACGATAAACCATCATAAAACCATTGCGGATAGACAGAGCGGAAATGACCAAAAATGAAATGTCTAACTTTGCCATATTTCAATATATAAGCTCAAGATTCCGTATACAAAGAGTTTCTATGGCTAAAAGCTTAATTCCAAATTTTAAGAAAATTGAAGAATATGAATTTTAGATATGATTGAGCAAAGTTTGCATAATTCCTGATCAAAGTACTAATTCTCCCATAAAATGGCATAGAAACCAATGTTTAAAACCTAATATCTCAAAGACGGATCCATTAGAAAAAAGTCATTTTTGATATTTTGTTTTTAATCAGACAAGGAGTCTGTATGCAAAAAATCAAGCTTCTCTGAGCTAACCTGACCTTATTATTTGAAATTTAGTGGTCTAAGCAGGTCATTTCCGCTCTGCCTTGCGGATAAGTCATATCAGAGAATTGGTTATTTAGCAAACAGCCACATTCGTTAATTTGGTTATATGCCAAAAACAATTTTACGCCGTATTGCTTATATGTCTAAAATCATTTTTATTATATAAGGCATCTGCGGCATATAAGGGAAATGTAGCCCCTATGTATACATATAAATGAAAGTGCTTACCGTATTTATGGTAAATAATATTTTTACATTTGGCACCCCATACCCTGGAGTTTATTTTTCTGAGGGTACAGGATTTACATATAGAGCGAATGGTATTCTATGAGAAAGCTTGCTGTAGGTAAGGTAGGGTTTCAAAAATATGATCAATGGACTATTATACTGTAAGTGCGCGGTTTGTTTGTAATTTGACTCCAGAGGTTAGACAACTCGGGGCAAATCAGCAACCACAACACGCTTCACTGACGCTTCATAACTCATCTCAAAATGGAAGCCAAGAAACCGTTTATCAAAACCACGAATATGCAAATATACTTGACGGCCCTCAATTTCGTTTTCACTCTGATGTCGGTGCTTGCTTTGTCTTATACCGTCCATATCCTTCGCGAGGATCTCGAGAGCTTGCGAGGCACCGTCTCATATTTACAGCAACAGTTTCCAGACGAACATGCCTCCACTCGCGGGCCGAGAGTTGTGCGAAATATTCCCCAAGGTTACAACAAACACAAAGTACAAAGGGAGCACCCAACCAATATTAAAGATAGTCGGCGGCTGAATATGCTGAGCGCCCGCCGAGCTCCGGGTATATCAGCCATGGTTAATTTCACCAGTGTCACCAAGGTTCTTCCGAGTCCACTCACCACAAAGTGCAAGAAAATCATTAAGGTAAAGCAGTTGCCTGAAAACACAGCTTGTATCTGTGCTTGGCCCTGGGGGCGGGGGAAGGGGGGGGGGGGGGGGGGGGGGGGGGGGGGGGGGGGGTACGGCGGACGGCGAACGTCCGTATATCCAGGGAAATGTTTTTTTACCCGCGGCGCGCTTTGATTTGTTTGCAAGTGTCGAGTTACTCAGGAGAGGGAGAGACGCACCACGGGGAAAAACGCCTTCTTTCGACGTTTTCCCCCCATGGCGCTTCTATCCCTCTCCTGAGTACTCGACACTGTAAACAAATTGAAGCGCGCCGCGGGTAAAAAACATTTCCCTGGATTTACGGACGTTCGCCGAAGAAGGGGCTGCAAGCAGTCTAAGGCGGTAACGATTTTTCGAATTTCACAATATAAAAAGGAAGCGATTTAGCGAATGCACTATATAAAAGGGTAGCAAATCACTAGATTCTGCTTAAAAAGTATGGGTTTTCGTTGGTTACAGTATACATGGTATAGAAAATGGTTTCAATATTGCGCTACGTTTTGGAGCTTTAAACGCGTATTTAACACATGCATTATTTATAAGGGGTACCTTTTTCTTAATTTTACTACATAACTTATATAAAGGGGTAAGGCGTCCAGAATCTGGCGGAGCACCCCCGTACAATGTTTTGCACTAACAGCGGGTAGGGAGGGGAAGGTGTACACTAACCCCAGGTATAGAGAGGGGAAGGTGTGCACTAACCCCGGGTAGGGAGGGGAAGGTGTACACTAACCCCGGGTATAGAGAGGGGAAGGTGTTGCGCAGAATCATATAAAAAGTATTCCCTCGGGGAGGGTACTTCACCGAATTATATAACACGTACTCCCCAGGGCGAGGGAAAGGTACCGAATTATATAACTTGTATTTCCCCAGGGTGGTATTTTCTGACCGTAAAACGAACGTCGATCCCTCCAGGTTGCAAACATTATCCAGAATGTGATAAGAAGACTCAGAAAAGTCGCCTGGGAAACTACTGCAAAAAGTTAAAAAAGCTCCTTTTAAGACGCGTACGTAAATCCGTACAAAATACGAAGTAATAAATAAATAATATGTCCGTCAGTGTCACTATCATTTGACCATCAAGGTAGGCCAATCGTAAAAATCTTTGGTTAAATTTTAGCGGGTCACGTGCCCTTCGTCTGGCCCGCTAAGTTGTCGCTTAGCCCGCGTGTTTAGTGCCAACTGTTTGTACAATGAGGGACCGGTCCCAACTGTTTGTACAATGAGGGACCGGTCATTATTTATCGCCGGGGGGGGGGGGGGGAGGATTTTGGGTAATACAAGGTCAAACTGCAGTGATCCTCCCTCTATAAGTACAATGATTAACGTGATCCCCCCTCAGAGCAGTTAAACGTTTTCGTGATCCCCCCCCCCCCCTATATATTTGACCTAGTAGAAGACAATAACAGATAGAGGGGATCGCATGTTTCTTTCGTTGCGCGAATTTTGATAAACGCATTTCATCAAGTGTAGATTAACATTCCGTTCTTTTGTGTATAGTAAATAAATCTTGTAGGTTTTATTATTCATGCGCGCAATTGCGCGCCGAAGTGACGAAATTATTATTATTCATTTGCGTGAAGCGCGGCCCAAATGCCGAATTTCTATGCCTGTAACGTCGAACTCACGCCGTTAGTAAGCGACTTACTTTTCTTTTGGACATAGTGACTGCCCACTAGGCCTATCATTGCAGGGCATTTTTGGTAGAGTGTTTTTCCTCGCCAAGATACACTTGTTCTTGTGAACGGTGCGAAGGTAGTGTCTTCTTTGCGCGAGTTGCCAAAGACTATATTAGATGATATGCTTTTTGCGCGCGAATCGCGCCGAAATTTTATTATGTATTGAGTGAAGTGAAGTACAAAAATGCAAATTTAGAGAAGTTGCTGGAAAACTACTTAGAAAATTTCTTGTGGTCCCCCCTTCAGGGCTTCAGGCTTTGAGAGATCCCCCCTTTCGCTCGCCCCAAAATGAAGTGATCCCCCCTAAAATCCTCTGCCCCCCCCCCCCCCCAGAGGCGATAAATAATGACCAGTCCCTAATGTTATGTCTTTCCTTATCTTCTAGGGAAAGAAGGGCATCATCTGTGTCATAGGTAATACATATATTAGTAATTGTTAAATATATTAGTCATTATTAATATATATATTAGTCATTATTGATTTGCTGCGACAGGAGCAGCAAAATATTCGCTACGAAGGATGATTCGCTACGAAGGATGAGATTTGCAGGGGCGGCGCGATTTGCATAGGCTGGACGGCTGTTGAGCTCACAATCACAACGATACATTGTGCGGTGGGGAGGTAGACAGGAAATAGCACTCACCCATGAGACCTTGGAATCGATGCTGAAGTTACATGTCTGCCTTTGTATGCCGGGTTTTACTGTATTTTATGCTTTTTAACGTACGTCTTAGGCCAGATTACAACGATCTCAGTTAATTTTCTACAGTCAGTATACACATGTTTATTATTTGCCAATGCAAACGTATCTCACCATTGTGACAAAAATGGTCTCCTTTATACCTTGAAGGGCCCAAAATGCAGTAAAATACGGCAACAAAGGCGACAATCAGTCAACAAGCATTTCGACGCCAACAAGACGCAGACGCCTATAAAGTTTTTACACAAATAAGTGTATACAGAAACATATAAGTGAGTTGAAATGTGTAACACACATACATTGCTTTAGTGCCAAGCTGTGGAATATTCGCAGAATATACAATTGAACTGATTTTGAAAATAATGTTGTTGAAAGACTTCAAGATGTTAAATGTTAGTATATTATCACTTTCCACTGTTGCTCTACTTTATTTAAGCGAAAAATGAAATATTATGCAAAGAAAACCTGCTTGGGTTAGCAGTCGAGAGTTCATTATTGACCAAATATGGTCATAAACTCGATACGAATAATCCGAAGCTTGGTTCACCGTTACATGTTTCAACTAAGTTATATGTTTCTGGTGTATACCAATGATATGTAGATTGTAAAATTCTCGCTTTCGCAGCATTCAACTTTCAATTGAAACCGCTTGTTTAATAATAAGTCGCCTCAGGCTCCGCGAATGTCGGTGAATAGTCACTGAGACGGAATTTCTTGCGTAATTCAAATAAAGTGACCACTCACTTGAGTGGTCGTCACATGTACCATTGATTGCATGATTGTGGGTACTAAGCAGTGGTACTAGTAAATGTTGTTGTGTGACAGGTAATGGTAAAAACATCACCATCGATGCGGGAGGACGGAGGATAACCAATGGCACCATTGACTTTGGTAAATAATATTTATCAATACGTGTTTTTCTGCCCTGGTCTCTGAAGATGGCAACCCAGGGCATTGTAACCCAATATACACCTTTTTCCAAAATGGCGACTTTTTGTTCCATTGGTCCTTGTTGCCTCACTCTCGTGAAATTATATTTTGTCTTTGTGCTTGAGTGAATATAAAACAAAAGAATGACTACATGAGAACGAGACATCAAGGGCCAGTCAGCCATTTTGGATAATGGTGTTATGCATTTCGCTCGTTTATGTTCGCCTTTGAATTCATCAACCATACCTCAGTATCAGGATTTCCTTGCCGAACTGTCTTTCGAATTGCCTGTGGTTTGACATGAAACTTGGAAAACGTTGTCACTAGAACACAACAAAGCTACAACAGTATGGTCACATGATATGACGTCATTAGTGACGTACTTCAGTTAACTTACAAATACAACCAGCCTCACTGATTTGGAAACAGTTGACTTGACTAGGAACCAACGAGGAGGCAACAATGGAGTGATCTGAATTATATTATTCATTAAAGGTTGTAATTCTTGTCCCAGTAAGACTGAATATATATCTACAGACAAGCAAACGCGGAAAAGGTTACCTGTGAATTAGGAAAAGGGTGCGATAAGTTGATCATGTGATCATAACATCAATAGATGAGATACTCACGAGCTGGCTAGGGGCGGGTACTGCTTGGAGTAGTAGGCCTTTTCACTTACACTACTAATAAGGGTTGCCTTATAGGAACTGTGACGGTGGACAAGGGGAGCAATGTACTTATCGGTAAGTTGACGGGCGTTCCTAAATCCGAAAAAAGGTGAAATATAGTGTTTTGAAAATGATTTTAATAAGTGATGGTCTGCTGGAAAAACGCAAACAGCGTCTGTGCGCTTGTCGCCTGTTTCCGAATTGTGGGACTTATTGAACACTTCATAGGTAGTAGTGCATTGTGCTACGACACTGGGTTACAGTTATCAAGGACTGATTGAACTAAGTCAGTGGGGGATAGAAACCCTTCCATGAGAAAAGCTGGATTTCACATGGTAGAAGAATGGGAAGTGATCGGATTTCCCTGGCTATCCATGTGAAATCCGAACACTTCCCATGCGTGTGCCTGGGGAAATTCAGTTTTTCCCATGGATGGGTTTCTGCAGAAATTCCCTGTTATACCAATGCGCCGTTAACGACCCGTAAGTTGTGTAATCATTTCACTTGATCACTTGATTCCCGGGATGGTGACTCCCAAACTTTTTGGTCGAAGATGATCGTCGTATTTTAGGGGTTAAAATCACGGGTCTTGTCTCTTTTATGGGTAACCTTGATCTTGGTTGCTAGCATCCCTCCCCTGCCCCCCCCCCCCCCCCCCCCCCCCCCCCCCCCCCCCCCCCCCCCCCCCCCCCCCCCCCCCCCCCCCGGGTCCGCCGCCTATGCTGTTCAAGGCTCTACATGGGCTAGCCCCCTCATACTTGAAAGCACAATGCAAATACAGACTTAACAAATATGATTTCAGAGTATTACTAAAATAAGCTGGTCATAGCAAAACCACGTGCCCGCTTCATTTGCTATCAAGTTACATGCTGCAAATGCAACAAATTCTGCATCGGGAGCACTACTTGCTATACACACGATATCGCATCAAACCGGCAACATCTCAGCAAACAGGAGTCGTTCGACATCCAAGTGAAGGTGTTAATCACCGAAAGAGATCCCGTGATTGTTTGAGGCTTGGTTCATTCGGAAGCTAAAACCTGAAAAAAACTCACGCAAGGAATGCAAACAACTCAGTGACCTATTGTTTTGACTCTTCCCTACGCTCTTCCACAGTCTCTGATGATGTCGCGAGTCTCAGACTCAGACTCAGGTTTATATGATTTCACAGTAGCAGTAAAGGCCTCACTTGAGCTCTAAACTCCTTTCTTCGCCATTATGCTACTGAAACGCAACTACAACCGTTTACAATCATTTGCATACAGTGGTGCGAAATAAGGAATGATCAGTATGATCTGCCACCGGCTTTGAGAACAGCATCAGGCCTTCCACACTTCAAAAAGGAGTTGTTTCGCACATGACAACCTCAGAGTCACACGTGGCAAATATGTATAACACACTCTGTATTACATGTATGTATACTAGATGTATGTAGATACACAGGCACCTACCTATAAAGGTTGAGGCACACACCATATGGTGAGGTGGTGCTCACTCTGACGCCCGTGACTTCCATTGAAAATCTTGCCCATACATTCCCTGTGTTTTAGTGAACCCCCTCGACCCACATGTCCTCTTACTGCCCGACACGCCTCACAGAGTTCAGCTCAGTTCAGTTCAGTTCAGTTCAGTTTATTAGCACCTATTCAACATTACAAACAAGCAAAGTATACAGTACAAAAAGAAAACAACTATAATAAAGATTTACAATGTATAGGAACAAAAGCAAAGTGCGTAGTGACCATAGTAGCGCATGGCTTTCGAGATGGTCACTACCACTGAAAATAAAGAGACTAATTACAATTACATAAGTTTACATTGAAATAAAAACGTGTACAGTGTATTTTGTTTTGCATATTTTGTCATTTGTTATTCATTCCAGCTGGTCGTCAAGTTCCCTTAGCAACACGGCGGTACATCAATGCGTACGTGAACCAGAGAGTCGGTAAGAATGGATCTTCTTAGAAAGAAGGCAACTCGCACACCCACAGACGATAGCCAAGTAATGATTCAAAACGTATGCAGTTAGACCTGGTTACACATGGAAAGGGTACCAAATATACATGCACGTCATACCTTATTAAGCAGCAAATCATACCTGGCGATACATTTGCAAATCACAAATAGCTGAACATGCAAGTCATATCTGAGTACACATGTAATTCATGCCTGACTATACATGCCAGTATGCATGTCGTCATACCTGTCTGATACGCGCAAGTCATGCCGGATTTCACATACCTTACCCGATGCATGCAACTCAGTCATTCCCATGGAAGTCATACCGGTACCTGGCCTCACTTGCAAGTCATACCTTGCTATATATGCAAGTCATACCTTACTTATACATGCAAATCTATTGATTTTATACATCTTAGGTAAAATCTTTGAGGGTACCAAGATCACAGATGGAACATCACTAGAGACATTTATAGACTCAAAAATCACGCAGCGACTCAAACAAGGTGTCGGTAAGCATCCGATAGATGACAGCTCTGGTAAACTACCCGTATGATTGCTAAATATGTACTGCATTCATTTAAGAAAAGAAGCATTTTTGATAACATAGAAACATTTATCATATTTTCAGGTCAAACGCTGCAGTACGAATCAAATAGCTTCGTATAAAATACAGTATGGGGCATTTTGATGCCGCATTTGTGTGCGCTTTTCCTCTCTGCTCCTCTTACAGAAAAGGCCGTGTGACTTTCAAATGCCTGATTTAATTTTTTCAGAATCATTTTTACTGGGTATCAAGCTTCAAGGCGAGAGGTATTTTCGCATTCCCCTTTTTCAGTTCCTTCTTTTACAATCCTGTAGTTGCAACTGGAGGGGCTACTGCTGGAAAGACCCAAATCATAGCCATTGCCGGAGCTCCAGGTCCAAGGGGCCCGAAAGGTCCTAGAGGATATCGAGGCTCTCGTGGTCGCTCAGGTCCAAGAGGCAAGCCGGGTCTCTCGGCTGTCATGATGCAAGATGGCAGCTGGCGAGTTATCGCCGAGGGCTCGCAATTTGTTGGACGCGCCGAAGTCAAAGGGTCAGGTGGAATTGGTGGGGGAGGGCTTGGTGGTAGAGGATCATCCCGTGGCGCAAATGTGTCGTCCTCAGCCAGTTTTGAGATTGGAAGCATCCTTCGTGGGAGAAGTAGAATGTCCGGAGCAGCTGATAGTCTTCAAGGCTTTGGTAAGTTTTTTAAAAACTTTTATAGCTGGCATCGCTGGAGTTTACGAAGATGGTCACGTGGTATAACAACATCAGTGTGAATCAGTGAAATGCTGCTGTGAACGAGCCAAAAAGCCAATCGACAAACCAATGTTTTCCAATTCTTTTTTGCAGCCGCTCCAAATATATCTACCCGACCTCCGGCAAGAAACCTTATACCCGCTGGCGATCCTATATCGTTACCGCAGGCGCAGGTGGCTTCCCAAGACCAGAGACGTACTGGGTGAAGGAAGGCGCAAGGACGGCAATATATGGCGATAAGTTGATCTTGGACGCGGCCAAGACCGAGGACTCCGGCACTTGGACTTTTACTGCCAAGAATGTCATGGGTACCGCTACCGCAAAGATGGATCTGATCGTCTTTAGTAAGTACGGCAATATAATGAGGGCACTAGCTGGTCTAGCCACAACCCACAAGGGGGGGGGGGGGGGGGGACAAATACTACTCAATGCATCTTGTTTATTTGGTGAGATTCTTATTTGAATTTAGCGGGCGCGGTCATTTTGGAAACGTGACGTCATTTTTGCGCCTGGTGTGTTAAATGTAATGAAGACGGCGTAAACAGGCTTATTTTAAATCGATTTTCTTCTTTTTACACTCTTAACATACAAATTGTTTTCTTGGTGGTGTTATTCTGGTTATGTGCGTAGTGAGCAAAGCCTCTTTGAGAGTGTTACATGGTAATGTATATGACACATCATGTTTCCAAGATGGCGGCGTCCACGAATTTCAAATTTGAATCTCGTTAAAGCGAAATGAGTCGCCTCGGTCTTTCTTTTCAGATATAATGTTTTGAAGAATGTTTTTGAGTTGTTAAAGTTTCACCTCAGCTTGAAAAGGCTAAACAGCCGGGGCTCCTTTTAAGTAATAATTCTAATCAATATAAAATATCCTAGCTACAATATCCCCAAAAAACCTAATTGGTATTCCTTCCATGCTTAAGCACATTAGCACCCCTAACTTGTATATATATGCCAGTATACAACTGTTAATGACTCAGTATATAACTGTTAAAGTCTCTTGCTAATAGCGGCCAGAAAAGTGAAGATGGCCAAAACGGAATGACCAAAGTGGCAATAGCTTTGCACTGGGAAAGATCATGAGTAGCCCTTTAAACAGACGGCACTACTAAAACAGTTTTCGTTGTCCAGACTTTGCACGAAAAAGTTAACACCAACGGTTCCTGGATTCCAGTGCCAAGAAAAGAACTTCGATACCTTACGGTATTATAGTCGGCGAAGTAATCGACAGAATGGGCACCCCACGAAATAAAATACTGAAAGAATTCATCAGTGATTTGCCAATCGTCAATGAAGTCAGCCCGTTCCAACTCCACTTTATGTCCAATTCAATATCGTTGACGGCACATAAATTGAAATATTTATAGCAATCCTGTGCAGTTCATGCTTCCCGCCTCGACGATATGGCACGCTGTTTGGCTATCCGAAAACCACTTAAGGTCTCGTGAAAGGTAAAAATTTAAAAATTCATAAAATGACTTTTTTCTCCGAAATTCATTTGATACAGTCCTAAAGTATATTTCTAAAACCTCAAATGACGCGTCAACTGCTTTCCTAGGCTTCCAATGCCCATCTTTTGTATTGCCCGCCACTCATTTTCTGTAATTTAATTAACTTTACACGCTTTTTCTAGCACTTTAATTTTCGATCAAATTTTCACCTTCGCGAAGCTCCTGACCCCGCAGGATTTTAGATATCGGCCTCAAATTTTCTGTGTCGTTAGAAAATGATCACTACTAAAACACTGTGTGAGGGAATTTTTTTATTTTACTTTTATGATAAATTTTATGATAAATTTTGCTGCCACTTACTGTAAAAAATGCGACTTTCAACTTCGCGACCTAATATTTTCGTAAATATGCAAAATATCAAAAATCGCTGACACGGTTTTGCAGTTCATTTCTCGAGATATTAAATCCGACAAAGTGTGAAATTGTGCAACAAAACGGTAGTGGTCTGGAGCTTCTCAAGTAAACAAGGTAGTTTTTAGTTCGCGGTCTTAAAAATAGAAAAAAAATTAAACTTCAATAAACTAAACAACTTCATAAGATAGAGCAATATTGTAGCTTTAAAATGATATATAGCTGATTATCATAGCATAAATTGCGACGCGACGAGAATTTTTTTTCCGAAGACACCCCTCACGGGTTTACAGAGACCAGGTTACTGAGAACCTTCGCGCACCTCCTCGGGAAAAAATCATACTCGTCCTTAGTTTAACCAAAACATGTCAACCTATATATCGTTGGAAAGCTTATAGAATGGACTAGCGGGCTATGGCAAAAAGAAGTAACTTTTTAATAAATCTAATTTTTTTAAAGCTTTTATAAAAAAAATGAGTGTGTCATTTTCAAGAGCTATCGCCGCCGAACTGCTTGACCTTGACTCTCAAGAAACACATTGTTTTAATCCTTAAAGGTGTTTCCACAGGCTCCCCAGGATCATTGAGCGAACTCCAGAGTTGAACTCCTTTGCTCCGACGAAGGGCTAACGCTCGAAACGTCAGCAAAACACCATTTTTCCACGGCGTTTAACATAAATCTCAACCTTTGGTTGTTGTTGTTCATGTCCAGAGTTGATAGTTTGCAGTTTTCTTGTGTCGCTGTGTGATGTTTGACTGAGTTCGATAGGAGCGCTAAAATGAAAGTACCTACGAAAAATAAAAAAATTGAGAAACGCCCTTATCTAGTCCCTTAGTAGCTAAATAAACCACTACTAGCATTTATTTGGTCAGAAATGCACTTTTAAGCGAGTTTTAGCCAATTTATTGTCACCTCTTACTCTTACTATATGTTCTGGAAGGCCGCAAACTGCAAAATTCCGAACGCTCAGCGATCCACAAATTTCCCTCGATTTTTTTCCAAAAATCATTGTCGCTTGCTCAAACAAACCACACAAAATAAAAGTACAACTATTCAGCTTTCTTGTTTACCTTTTTCGTGGATAACAACCCTCTCTGAATGATATAAATGCAAATCTTTTCAGCCTCGTCGATTCGGCCTGAAATCGACGGCAGGTACGTTCCTCGACTCCGTGGTAAAAACAAACCGTTGTGACGTTTTCTCCCGTCTAGGGGTGGGCCAGACATTGTCTCAGGCTCTCACCACTTGTCCTTCTAGTCTGCGAAAATGTCTGGCCCACCCCTAGACGGGATCTACGTAAAATTTTAAAAAACGCAGACACGGATTTTGAGAAACACCTTTAAGGATTAGTACAATGTTTTACTTGGGAGTCAAGGTCAAGCAGTTCAGCAGCGATAGCTCTTGCAAGTGTCACACCCACATTTTTAATAAAACCTTCAAAAAAATTATGTTTATCAAAAAGTTATTTCTTTTTGCCATAGTCCGCTAGTCCATTCTATAAGCTTTCCAACGATATATAGGTTGACATGTTTTGGTTAAACTAAGGACGAGTATGATTTTTTTTTCCGAGGAGGTGCGCGAAGGTTCTCAGTAACCTTAACATAACATCCTCCCATCCCCCAAGTAAAGTGACAAAAGACCTACTCAATTGGCATTACTCAATGGCTGACAACTCTCTCCACGTAGAACTCTGTACTGTTCATGTTCATGTTCACTGTTTGTGGCAGGTTTCCCGGCGATGTTCATGTGCGTCCAACAACCCGTGCCGCTAGCGTCAGAGTAAACAACATGAGAATAAATGGAATGTGCGTTCTCCGTTCAAAAACGAAGGACTCTTAAAATTGAAGGACACGCTGTGGACGCCTTGACGCAAGAAGTTCTTTTTAGTCTCGTGAGCAGACCGGTTGTTTTTGGTAAAAATTCTGAGGATAAATTGTATCGAATGGAATTTTACAACCCCCTTGAAATATGTCCAAGACAAAAATTTCGATGCACCTAAATTTTAATAAGTTTAAGTGGGTACCTCAAATAATAAGTCTTCATCACAGAGCCTGTTTACATAGAGAAAACTTGGTCCGGGCAGCCGGGTCACCCGCCTTATAGCTAGGCGAGCTACCCTGGGCGAGCCAGCCTTTCATACATTTCCTTATAAAAACGCTACAAACTGTTTACACGAGAAAACAAAAGCTGGCTCGGTTAAGAGGGTCACCCGCCTACTCGGGTCACTCAGACAGGAGGCTGACTCTTCTAGCCGAGCCAACGTTTTTTCCATGTAAACAGTTTGCCTCGGCTATCCGAGCCAACTCTCAATCAAAGGATACTAGAGAGGATGTGCGTCCTTTGCAATTAAATTATTTTCGCAGGGTCAGTATGTTGAGCAAGTTTGTCACATAAAAGCTCACCAAAGTTGGCTCCTAGGCGGGTTATCCGACTGTTCGGGCCAAGTTTTCCCCATTGTAAGCAGGCGCCCGTTCTCGAAACGCTCGAGAATTCTCGGGCCCGAGAACTTTGGTTTGATTTTTTTATGGATTTATCCAAACGTTTTTCGTTTTCTTTTCTACCCTGCTGATTTGAATAGTCTATAACTCCTTTTCGTGGTTATTTCTATTCTATAGTATTTATAGAATGACGTTAGTTTAAATCAAACTTTTCGGGCACCCGAAAAACTCGGCCGAAAAACAGTGGAAAGTTCTCGGGAGCAACTGACCTCCCGAGACTTTTCGGGTGATTTTTCGTCGATTTGAGGATTTCAATGAAATCGAACATTTCTCTTTTGAGACGTAAACAGTATACATATTCACGGATAGGAAGTTGTAGAGTATTCAAATCATCAGGGTAGAAAAGAAAACGAAAAACTTGGGGATCAATCTATTAAAATATCAAAACGAACTTTTCGTGCCCGAGAATTCTCGGGCGTTTCGAGAAACGGGCGCCACTTAGTCGGGGCTGCTGGGCTGGAAGCAGCTGTCACGACTACCAAGCTCTGGACGGCCTGTATTATAATTTACAAAACACCAACAAACAAATAGATCGTAGTAGGCAGTGGAGTGAGCGGTGGGAAACGCAGTGAATAGTCTTGATCTGGAATGCGAGAGAGAACGAACTCAAAAATCCAAGCTTATTTATGCGGTTGAGAACCAATCAGAACTTGCAAAGTCATTCCCCGAGGCATAGACGAGACAATGCTAACCAAAATTAGCTTACATACCAGCAGGAAATACATGATACAAGGAATAATTATTTTGATTTATCTGTAGTATTACACTTTGATGCTGAGACCTTTGATCTGTTTTATTGTCAGCTTCACCAAAGATCACAAAGAAACCTCCAAACAAAGTGACAGTTTATCGCGGGACCACAACCCTCGTGGAGTGCTTAGCGGAGGGCCACCCCGAACCAAGGTCGTGTGGAAGAGGCAAGGAGGAAAGAGATTGGCAAAGGGACGCGTGAAAGCTTTACAAGGAAATTTGTACTTCAATCACCCCAATCAGGTCAGGACCGTCAATACTTCCAAGCTTACGAATTGCTACCTTCTGGGATAAACAAGAAAACTCTTGTTGATTAGTTTGATCAGGGGCTCATAAATTCGGGCGTTCTTCTATATATTCTTGATAAGGCGTTTTGACAGACCTAATTATTTTTAGATTAGTATTTAGTCTTGCTTCTAATAATAATAATAATAATAGTAATGAGGTTTATAACAAGTCGTCGCATAAAATGAATTAATGTTTACATGGAATATATAATATAAACGATAAAAATATAGTTACATAAGATATACTTACATTAAAAGATTCATAAAATTTATATTTACAATAGTTTAATAATACCATACTAAACATTTGATCGTATGCCAGTGCTGGGAGGAAACTACGCTTGAAGCGTTCCTTTCTACATTTTGGTATGGAGACACAGTTGCTTGTACGCAAGTCTCGCCCATGAACATCACTTCGGCGCGCGGGAATGTGGTAGTGCAGGCGCGAGTCTAGCACGCTAGCTTTTTCGAAGGTTTTAATGCGGCAAATCGCCAGTCTTCTATGCGCTAGACGTGGGATCGAGCTTTGGCTAAGGGCATGATCATAACTGTCAAAGGGATACATGATTCGCATTTCGCGTTTCTTGCCCAATCTCAAGTTTATCTGAGAGATATTTCTGGAGACTGGTGCTCCATAACGGACAAGCGTACTCCACAGTAGATCGAACGAGAGCAACATAAATGGATACGAGATGGGATTGTGGGCACCTGCACGCTTGAGGACGCGTAACAAGTAGAGCCCCTTTGACGCTTTGATGATCATCTCCTGTATATTCGTATTCCAGTTGAGGTCGTTACAGATGGAGAGTCCAAGTACTTTATGCGTAGTAACCTTCTCAACTGGAGCGCTGTCGATCTGTAGTGGACATACGACAGGCTCGTTTTTGAGGAAGGAAATAATCATCTCTTTACATTTTCTCGGGTTTAACTTCATGTAGTTATTACCTGCCCACAGAGATATTTCGTCGAGGTCGGACTGCAGCGCAGATAGTGAGTTTCGCAGGATGACCTCGGCGATGTCCTCAACATATTTCCAGTGAATTGACCTAAGTGGTGAGCTACGAGCCAGGTCATTGACCATTACTAGAAACAGTATCGGTCCGAGCTTCGTCCCCTGAGGGATCCCAGCATGAACTGGAGCCCACTTGGACAGAATCGGTCAAGCTTCACCGCTTGCCGGCCTTCTGCAAGGAAGCTACAATCCACCTAATCAAGCTGCGTCTCGCACTTATGTCCAGAAGTTTACCTATCAGGATATTATGATCGATACGATCAAACGCTTTGCTAAAATCTAAGAAGCTGGCCCTCACATAATTCACAGGTGTCTCTAGTGCCGAGAGCCAGTTGCATGCTGCATGCTACTGTCACGTATATTAGAATAACAATATTAAAGATCAATATGCTTAATTAAAGAAAACAGTATTTGCACGTGCTTATCAGTTCATGTGTAAGGCTGCGTTCATAAAGTATGTTGGACGGGCTGCAGGTGAAATGGTTACTGTCGGAGTCTGATGGTCCGTCGAACGATCAGACTCCGTCGGACGATCGGAATAGGCCCCCATATGAACATAACGCCATAATGTGGCCATGATATGCGATGCCAATTGTACGATGTCTTTATTGTTTGAACGTGTCAACCGAACTTCGAGGTTTCCTTTCCATGAGTGCGTGGTTCATATCCCTTATTCATTTGCATGATGGAACACCATCACACTAATTGAGTGTATTGGATAGCCCTCCTGGCAGTAAGGGTGTCCAGCAGTAGGCCGAAAAGTCCCAAATACATATGTACATATTGCATATTTATAGGAGCAATTTTGTTGGGGGTCTGAATTTTTTTAAATTTAAGGTTCACAAGATGGCCGGAAAAGCAAAAACATAAGGTACTTGGATTTCAACTGAAATGCTGAAAAAAATGCCGAGGTTGGCACTCTGCATTAGCCTGAATTTCAGCCGCCTTGAAGTGTAGGAAGAAAAAGCGGCTGAAGTTCAGGGTTTTATAGATAAAAGTAAACTGTTACCTTTTTCTAGGGGGTGTGGGGCCATGCTTTCCGGAGAAATTTTGAAATTTCAGGTCCACAAGATGGCTGGAAATGTAATGAAAGAAGTGAACTGAATCCGTTTCACAGGGCAGCAAATTAATTAATGGTGTCATTTTGAAAGTTTCATACGATATTTTAGATCAAACAATGATAAACCTCATAACACTTCCACACCTATCGGACGCAGGGTCTTTAAATGTGGAATATTTTTGTCTCAAGATACTTTTGGGATGACCCGACTAGGACTAGACCAATGTTGAGTACCGTGCCCTTATTCGTTCACCTACAGGCGGATGCTGGTATGTACATGTACTGCTACTACTGCAGGTGGAGCAGAGCCAGCAGCGGCGGCAACACTGGTATCGGTAGAAAGATTTAGTAAGTGAAAAAGGAACGCTTCATGCCCTTCCCATACCGATGTTTTTACCGTGCTAAAATAACGTCCATGTATGTAGAACCTCGTGCGCGCTTCCTCGTTCCCTACTGGCTACTACTGGATACTACTGGCTACTCTCATCTTTTCTATCGAACGCAAGGTTGGCAGTCAAACTGATCTGTAAATAACCTTCCATCATAACTGCATATTCGCAGACACTTTTTGGCACGCTATCTTCTTCTTCTATTTATTTACTTGACACGGTAAATAAATCGCTTTTGTGGACGTTCGCGGAAGGCAGGGCTGCTAGTAATCTAGTATGAAAGAAAAATAAAATGTTAGGTCAGGAATAAACCTGGGTTTTTGACGTTATATCTACCAAATCGGCCGCACTGAGCGGTGGCTGTTGATAGACGAATCAGATAACCCTAATGGACAACCGATCAGAAAACCAGTTTTTTTTCTTTCTTTCACTGCGGTCACTTATGGCCACATATATGTTTTTCTTTATCAAAGAGTGTTTCATTTGGTGCTATTTACATGCAGGTCCTGTCAAATTTGTCAAACTTGCACCAGGCGTGATAAGAGTGAAGGACGTCACCAAACGCATAGTACTCAACTGCACTGCCAAAGGAAACCCGCCACCCACTCTGACGTGGTACAAGGACGGCGTTGCCATGCCAACCAAGATTCTCAAGGACGAAGATGAGTTGACAGCAGTAGTTACTATTAAACATGTCAGGTCCGCTGACCAGGGCACCTACAGGTGCGCTGCAAAGACGAGGTTCCTGGACAAGCCAATTGGGTACAATACAGTCATATGTAAGTACTGGGTACAATACAGTCACTTTTAAGTACAGGGTACAATACAATCACATGTAAGTACTGGGTACAATACAATCACATGTAAGTACTGGGTACAATACAGTCATATGTAAGTACTGGGTACAATACAGTCACATGTAAGTACAGGGTACAATACAGCCATATGTAGGTATTGGGTACACTGCAGTCACATGTAAGTACAGGGTACAATGCAGTCACATGTAAGTACTGGGTACAATACAGTCACATGTAAGTACTGGGTACAATACTGTCATTTTTAAGTACTGAATACAATACAGTCACATGTAAGTACAAGGTACGATACAGTCACATGTAAGTACTGGGTACAATATACAGTCATTGTAAATACTGGCTACAATACAGTCATCTGTAAGTACTGCAATGTACAGCTAGTGTGATGAACATGATATACAATTTAGTATATACATAATTGTATCTAGTTCTTGCTGCTTTTTCGTAGCTCTGTACAAATGCAAGGCTCCCCATCCCCCTGATAACGGAGTACTGGTGGGGCGGGACTATCACGTGGGGAGCGCTGTCAAGTATTCATGTAACCCCGGATGTATGTTGTATGGCTCGGCTATCCGCGTTTGTAACAAGCACGGAAAATGGACTGGGACCCAACCGATTTGTAAGTAGCCACAAAATACGGCTTGTTGGGAGAAACTATTTTCCGTATTTGTGGGAGTAGCTCAATACGTGAAAATATTTTCTTCCAACGCCGTCAATATTTATGATATTGTCGTCTCAGAATTTTGATTTTTTTTTTTTTGCATCGCAATTCTTTACGTTTTTTTTTTACAGAAATCGTGAGAAGTAGTGCTAATTTTTTTGTCGATTCAAAAAAGGCTCACTTTTCCTTACAAGCGCGCGCTCTCAGGCGATCATAACGGCTTTTCGCACGAGCTCACGCGTTTTTCTCTTCACAGCTAATTGTAGTCAATGAAATGAAACACAAATTTGGGCGAAAAATATTTTGCTAGCTCTTCCCAAGCCGTCGATACGGCTCACAACAACACAAAATGGTGAATCGCGATACTCTCTCGTATCCAAACAGAAAAAGAAATAATATACTGTACTGATGAAAACGATCGAGTTTTCATTTTTCAAACTAAAAATTTAAACTTGTCATGACAAAAGAATACCGGACTCTTCAGGGTCGCTTTGTAGCAGTTCCAATTATTTTTTCCTGAGTGTACGTAGGTTATCGCGCATGCAAGTAGGCAACTGCTGCAAAGCGACCCTGAAGAGTCCGGTATTCTTTTGTCATGACAAGTTTAAATTTTTAGTTTGAAAAATGAAAACTCGATCGTTTTCATCAGTACAGTATATTACAGTAGTATGAACCATATATGAGGTACCTAGGAAGATACGGAGCTAGCATTGTATCTTGCCACTGCAGCTCAAAATATGCACGGCTCTGGGTACGAGATTGGAACTGGTCCTGCTACTCAGCTTAGCTGTCGCAACGCGTGCAGAACAAGGCCTAGAGATGTACAGGACGGGGACATGTCGAGAGACTCAAGATAACCACCAGTTGCATGTACTGAGTTACGTCCTGTTCTTGACAGGTTATGATGTTGGAGAAGTTGCGTACGAATGTCATCACTACAACCTCCTGGACACTTATGATCGCAATGCGAATAGTCGTCGCATGCTAGGCCAATGCGACAACAAGCTAGCGGAGGGCTGGTTTCGAGTATCTGGGGATGCGGGCTCCAAGCTGCCTACCACGTGCCAGGCTCCCAACGCCTGTAACGCCAAATTTCCCGGTTGGCTTTACGGGCAGCATCCTCGTAAGGAAGATGGATGTATACTGAGTCACGTGTGTTTTGGAGACTACAAGAATGGATGCTGTTCTTATAAAAAGCCGGTGCTCGTAAGAAATTGTGGGCGTTTCTATGTTTATAAGCTTACTCCTACGGATTCTTGTAATATGCGCTATTGTACTAAGTAGGTTTGGGGAGGAGGTCAAAACAACGGTACTTGTTAGTCCTCCAGGCTCAGTCGAAATAGGTGGTGGGTATCGGGTACTTTCTCGTATTAGGGGCACCTGAGTTTGTTGCACTTTTAAATGTGTTGCTCTCCTTAAGTGGAGAGTGACGACAGACTTATCTATTCGATACGTTAATATCGCGAGATATTTGTACTGGACCGTTATGGGTACCGTCTGGTGTCACATATCCACCCCTAAAACTGCATCCCTAAGAAGTGTTGTCTTGTTGACTGCATCGCTGTTATTTAATATGTGCATGTCAACAAACGATATAACACGTATTACTTCCTGGGTACATGTTACCAAAACAGTCATGTAAATAGATAGAGTTTGCTCATCTCAGATCCCCGTAGCAGATATTTTAGTATAAAAGACGAAATAGAGTTGGCTGGGTTTTTTTATGAATCAGAAATGGATGGTTCATATAGCATGTAGAGATGGTATTACGCTCGTGTCATTTCGGTTTGAAGCTAAAGTGGGTTTCAAACGTTGCGTGATAGTTGATGATAGTTTTTGGCTTACATGTACCTATCATTGACTTTCATGCTTGCATTCAAACGAGCCATATGATAGCTGATGATAGTGAGACGTGCAGGCGAACGATTCCATGACAACGCACGCTCCCCCAAGCAAAAAACCGTGCGAAAACCCTACAACTGTTGAAGAAGGTGTGCGTTGTCTTGGAACTCAGGTGTGTTAAGGCCTGACTTGGGGCTTATACGCGGGCAGAAAATAGTATTGCTAATATCTCTAATATGAAAATAGCTACAGCAATGAAACTTTGCATCAATGTTAATTCTTGTACTAGCAAAATTTTGACAGTTTATGTTACCATGACAACCAATTTAAAGGGACGTGCACCATATTTGTCCTTTTTGGGACATAACTTAAAATGGGGAACAGAAAACCTCATCCTATACTGAAAATAGGATGGAATTTTCCTTTACTGCATTGATTCCTTTGATATAGCTAGCGCCTTTTAAGGCAGACCACCTTGAATATTAGCGGAGATAGGAGAAAAACTTTGTTGCTAGGGCACCAGTTCTCACGATCACGTGACCCTGGACACGATTAAAACTCATGAAGATTACGAATTTAGGGTCAAAAAGTAGGAAAATTGGCAGTAAGTTTTCCCAAGAGTGGATTACCAGAGTTTCCATATTTACTATGTACGCCCGAATCACAGTCACAAAAGTGTCTATTTTTAGAACTAGGATGCCCGCGAAAATTCGTCATCCACAGGGTTCCCACTTTCTCGCCACGCGAACAGTTGTGAGATCCAGCCTAAAATTAAATCGCAAATCAATGGAAAACCGTTAATCGCAAAGATAAGGTAGGATATTCTCTATTTTGTTGTGTATTGGGTATACGAGCATTCGAGCCTGAGCATTCGATACTTTCGCGCGCGAAACTCAAATCTAAAAATAGACACTTTTCTGACTGTGATGTGGACAAATACAGTAGGGAAAGATTCTAACTCTTGTTAATCCACTCTTGGTTTTCCCCGTTTCTGATTGAAAACTTTTAAACGGTACTTACAGATACTATAAAATTGTGTCTCCATAGCAACTAAATGCGTGGAACAGTTAAGGTCTGGGGACGTGTTACTCATACCAAGTTCCATCTCGGTAGCTATTTTACTAATGTAGTTATTTGCAAAAACTGCGTTTTGCCTTAAGAATCCGCGTATAAGATCCTCCTCCTTTCAAGTCAGGCCTTAACACACCTGAGAAACGTTGTAAAAAATAATAGTTTTTACTTGGCTGTGAACTGTGATAGCAAAATGGATAAGAAAATCACCATGATGCGATGCGTTTAAACGATAAAAAACTATCATCCACTATAATGTATTGTCAAACAAACGGTGATGAGAGCTATAAATGAGAGCTGATGAGAGTTTTCCCCGTTTGATCGCGAACTCCCATCGACTCTCATGCACTTTGAACATGTTTGAGAGTTTTCATGAGAGTCGATGAGAGATGTTTACCGTTTGATCGCGCGGATGAGAGTTTTTCCGTCAGCAGCTGCCGCCAAAAGAACTGCAGGTTCATTTGGTTCCAAAGAACTGCAGGCTTTCCTCCGCGGAAAGGATGGGTGCTAGTGCTCACGCTGACTCTAATCAACTCTCATCACCGTTTGATCGCTTCTCGTGAGAGTGGATAAGAGTGGATGATAGTTGGAACTCTCATTAGCTCTCATCAACTCTCAGTCATCACCGTTTGATCCCTGCTAATGATAATTCATGGTCGTTGACTTTCAAGACCTACGACCTCACCACCTCAGACCGGCGGCTCTACCAACTGAGTTATAACCGGGTGTCAAAAAGCGAGGGAACTTGTCAATTCTTGGCTTGCAACCATTCCTATGGAATAATATAACAAGCGTGACGGCCCACCGGACATGTTGGTTCCAGGAACAAAAGCGTTAGACAAACTTTTTTTTCTTTCTGAACCAACATGGCCACAGTGAGCTCATGTGCAATCCAAGAATAGTGAAACGTGGAACCTGGAGGCTTGAAAATGCACCACCAGAAATATTCTGCCAAAACAGCTGCTTCCTTACGATTCCTGAAAGAGATCACGCGTGAAGAGTGGCAGACGGGGGGGGGGGGGGACTCCCATATCTTTTGGTCGGGGAAAAATTGCTTTAACAGAATTACGCATAAGCGATCACATATTACAAATCGAAAGTGGGCGTTATAGCAAAAATTGTATAATGCCGGAAATGAGGGTTTGCACACATTGTCAATATATGGAAAATAAATAGCATTTCTTGATCCAATGTCCACTTTAGGACACTTCGAAATGATCTTTCTCTGAAACATGTTCCTAGCGAAAGGCTCTCCTGTCAGTTTTCAGGAACCCTGTGGCGCCCCCCCCCCCCCCCAAGAATTCGCAACAAGCGAATTAATTTTATTGGATCGATACCAATGTACATAAAGTCTTTTGCAAGGTACCAATAAACAATGTCTGTCTGTCTGTCTGTCTAATCTAAAAGCGGAATGTGGTATGAATTTGTTTTTTATTGAGAGACCACTAGTCAAAATTCGCTAGAACATGTAGAAAAAGCAGGTATAACATAAATGCTTTATTTACTGTGTGCAAATGTGGACCTTTTTGTTTCTTTTTGTCGCGTGGGGGGGGGGGGGTGCTTGCGCACACCCGGAACCCCCTGGGGTTGCTATTCAATGCTATTCAACTCCCTTTTGTTCTTCTCGGACAAAAGTTTCAGCGATGGAACAGCGCGCGATCGATGCTTGATGCAGTGGAAAGCGATGGCTAAAGGTAGGCACTTCTTGTTAAAATGTGAATAATCTTGCACGACTATTTACGGAGATCCGTTTTTCACTATTGTTGAACGGTTCAAATGATCATTGAACAGTGGCGGCTGAAAGGGAGGGGGGAGGAGGGAGGCGGTGCTCCCCCTTTCGGCCTTAAATTACATATTCAAAAAAAAAGAGTACTGAGAAAAACCAAACACACAACAAATAAACAACTCAACTTTTAAGCAATGTTCAACTGAACTATCTTGCGCGCGATGCGCGCCGAAATTTATGACCAGTCCCTTAGAGGTAGTTGTCTTAAGGTTACTGAGAACCTTCGCGCACGTGTTCGAAAAAAAAGTCATACACGTCCTTAGTTTAACCAAAACATATCACCTATATATCGTTGAAAAGCTTATAGAATGGACTAGCGAACTATGGCAAAAAGAAATTTTTTTTCATACTTAGGATTTTTTTTAAGGTTTTATTAAAAATTCGTGTGTGAGATTTTCAAGAGCTAACGGTGTCGAACTGCTAGACCTCGACTCCCAAGTAACACATTGTTTTAATCCTTAAAGGTGTTTCTCAAAAACCGTGCCTGCGTTTTTTTAAATTTTGCTTTGTTCAAAAGTTATCGAACTTTTAAATTTGGAAGGTCAAATTTTGTAGAATTTTTACGCTTTAAAAATTTAAAAAATTCATAACTTTTGAAGTAAACAGAATTTAAAAAATCGCAGACACGGTTTTTGAGAAATACCTTTAAGGATTAAAACAATATGTTACTTGGGAGTCATGGTCCAGCAGTTCGACAGCGTTAGCTCGTGAAAATAGCACACCAAAATATTTAATCAATGCTTTAAAAAATAATTACAGGTATCGATAAGTGATTTCTTTTTGCCATAGCCCGCTAGTCAATTCTATAAGCTTTCCAACGATATATAGGTTGGCATATTTTGATTAAACTAAGGACGTGTATGATTTTTTTTCTCGAACAACGTGCGCGAAGGTTCTCAGTAACCTTAATTGCCCCCGTGGAGTTTGAAAAAAAAATCGGTTAACTTCACCTTCCTATACACTAAAACCGATTTTCCTCAAACTCCACAGGGCCAATGAAGACAAATACCTCTAACTGCCAGGTGAGTTTGTGGATTTTTATTAACAATTCTTACAAATTTTCGAGTCACAAATATGAGCTTGGGTCCCCTGTGGTTTTATTTAGTTTACTTTTAAAAATAGAGCCGTTTTCACATGACCATGACTGTCGTGAAACCAATCGCAAAGTAATTACACAAATTCTGAATAAAACCTATAGGAGTAATTACAAAGTAAATGCAAATTACTCACGACAGTCCTCTGAAATCCGCTCTAGTAGCCATCCCGTTCACCAAACACATTCTCGAACCCAGAGCTCCCGGCTCGTCTGCTCGCAGGGGAGGCTCTGGGGACATCCATTTGAGGGCCTTCGCTGATTGGCTGATTTTAAACGTTGGGGCATGCGCAGAAAGGTGTTTCTCTCAGCGGCTCTGTATCAAATCTCGCGCATGCGTCAATGACTGTCACCAGAGCCTCCCCCGCGCGAGGTGACGAGCCGGGGAGCTCTGGGTTCGAGAATGACCAAAACACGGCCCTTCATTGCGCGTGCGCTTCAAGTGACTAGCAGCTGACCACATAACCGCGGAAAAGGCTGAAGGTATTTTCTTCGAGAGTAGTGGTCATGTTGTCTCAGATCTTCCGCATTAGCGGACTGGTACACTGTATTCTTTAAATGATTTCAAGTTGAATGTAGTGGAGGATGACTTCTAGGATGAAATTACGTGCTTCCACTGATATCTGTGCTGACTGTAGCGCCCCCGGTAAGCGTGCTTCGAACACTTCATCAACTCGATCAAACCCGCCATCAAAACAATGAATCAATTTGCTTGTTTCCCTTGCTCTGTTTGTTTGTTACTGTTCAAATTTTGGACAGATGTTGATTTTGGATCTTGGTATGTGCTTTATAGGGCCAGAATGGGCTTCTCTGAATCGCTGTGTTATGATTTGTGACGAATGCTGCAGTGTTCACAGAAGCCTTGGACGACATATTTCTCAAGTGAAACATCTAAGACATCCAATATGGCCTCCGAATTTGCTTACGGTAAGCCGACAAATTATTATTCTCATTCCTTTAGTTGTTGGACATGCCTCCGAATAAACTTCCTAGATGCTGTGTTCGTGTCTGATTAGCAAAGATTTGACACTATTTGCACCGTATTCTGCCACCTAAAATGCTAAGATGTAGTGAATTAGGTCAGTGGGTTATCGAATTTACCCGTCCTTTGCACAATTCGCGACTGAGATGGACTGAAATATCAGCCTTTCTGATCGATGTGTGGTTTCTATAACGAAACTATCTAGGGTCGTTTAATCTCTTTGGAAACTAGCCATTGCGCACGGAGAGGCTTTCATGTGACAACTACTGATTGATTTTCTGAAATATTGCAGCTTACTTTATCTTTCCTCCTCTATTTCCTATTGTATAACATTTCCTCTGTTCTAGTCATATTTTACTCTTGTCGTGTTGACTTCATAAATGGTTCATTAAAGCTCTAATTTAGCTCTTCATACCCCTTGCTTTATTATTCACTTTAACATTTAACTAGAACTCGCAACTTTACACGTCTTGTAAAGCTTTTTATGAAATTTACAATCTATGTATCAAGGGCATAACTGAGCCGCTTCAAATACGTAAAATATACATATATATTATAGATAAAATAAAATGGATATTGAAAACGTGTCAGGATACTACTTCTATACACCATGCAAGTTTTTTTTGTAAAAATATTCAGTGTTTAGTAACATCAGTCACACGTTATACCTGAAATTAACTTTCAGTGCTTGATATTTATACATGTTTGCTGCATTTTACCTTTGACCTGCATAATTTGGGGAGTTTACATTTTAGTGTTAATTTGACATATTTAAGTGAAATTATCTTGAATATTTTTTTGACTGTGTGTATTAGCAGTTATGTTGATTGAATAGTTTCCAATGATAATGAAGAAGGGTTGAATGCTTTTGTGAAAACAGAAAGGTTATTTCATATGCAGATGGCGAATTTCAGTATTTACACTGCTGATCCATGCATACAAATGTATTTCACTTCAGAAATAGATAAGGGCCCATCTATGAGATGGCTACTTTTTGTAACAGAACAGAATACTGTTTGAATGTTTTCCTATGTGATAGCTACTTTTTGGGGGGACAGAGGAAAACAGAACAAGTGTGAAATCCCCCCCCCCCCCCCCCCCAGGTCAAATAATCCTTTCATAAACATCAGATTAAATTATGCAATTTATTTGTCAGTGTACAATTTTTTTCCAAAGTTTATAGTTTAATTTTTATAGAATATATGTGTCAAATCTGCATGATACTCAATTACTAGATGTTTCCTGATAAAGAAAATAATAACTGTAAGGGGTGGTGAATGGTCAATGCGAGAATTCCGAGAACGCAAGAACGCCGCTTTCAAAATCCGAGATCGAGAACTCGATTTGAGATTCTCCATATAAACACAACAAACTGGAAAATCCGAGATCCGAGACGACCTGAAAAAAAATCCGAGATCTGAGAACGGCAAATTTAAAAATACGAGAATTCGAGAACGCCAAAAATTTCGTGAGAAAACAGTTATTTTGAAGGACCATTTGCCACCCCTACTGTAGTGTCTACATTGTAGCCATCCATGCCAGTGTGATATAGTTTGTATGATTCACATGATGACATCATTGATGGCCTGCAACAGTTAGCGTTATCATAAATGACCTTGCTACCAAAGTGTTTGATTTTTATCTCTCTTCCCTTAGATGGTAGTGCAACTGGTTAACAATGGTGCCAACTCTATTTGGGAACACAATTACTGCACTCCCACTCTGGAGCATGGTCAGTCCTTTAAGAGTGCTGGTCTGAGAAAACCAAACCCTAAAGATAATGTTCAGTAAGTGCCTTCAAAGCTTTATTTTGCAATCACTCTTCAATTCAAGGATATATCAAACTTTTGATGCAATGGAAACACAAATATGTTGCAGGGATTTCTGAACCAATGCCCTTGTTTCTAAATTCATCCATTTCTTCCACTATTCTTTAAGAATTAATGAAATACATTGTAGCAGGTTCAAAGTACATGACAACAATAACCTCCCACCTCTTTCTGGATTTGCCTGGTGCACACTGTATAGTTTCCCGGCCACAGCACTGCAATAAAAATAGTCTGCAATAGGAAGAGTTTGTCATTAACAGGACCACATACAACAATATTTTCAATTGCTTCTGCCTTTAGATCACATTTGCCTGCCAATTCCGGTGGATTTTATGGGACTCCCGCTTTTTACCCTTGGTCTCCTGGGGAAAAAATTGAAGCTTTCCATGCTATTTTCTGCATGTTGTTTCCTGGGTAAATTTCTTACTATTTTCTCATATAGTTGTTGTATGTGAAACACAATCTCCCAATTTGGAGCTTTCGGGGTTGTCAGATATGAAACCCAGATTTTACAATTATTAATTTTTGTGGTCCAGAGGCATACCGAAAATTAAATTAGGATTCTATGATGCACTGTATCATGATAATAATATATTATTATGCATCATGAAAGCTGGGGAACATCTGTAGTTGCCCTCCCTATGATGCTCAATGCAGTTTCTAAGAATCAATTATGTTTTGTCGATATACAGCCCAACAAAGTCGAATTTCATCAAAGCGAAGTACCAGAAGCTTGCATTTGTTCATCGTTTGTCCAGCAAAGATGACGACACTTCACACTAGGACTGGTAAATACCAAGTATTTTATATGAATTACATTTGGTTACTCCTTTCACTTTGTATCTGTGCAGCTCAAGTTTTAATGACATGTATTATAAATTTTGATGGCTGCATCCCCCCCCCCCCACCACCACCTCTCATGCAACCATAGTTTGAAACTACACCTGCCAAACATACCAGTAAGACAATCAAGATTGATTGTTTTATTGTGTTTTTAAAGATATAAAAATGTATTCAAATTGCCTTGCAAAGTTGCAGGTGTCAAATACATCAAGCAAGATTTCAGGCAAGATTTCACACAACAACTTTTCATTTTTCATTCATTATTTATATCACAATAATTATAATATGTGATTGGACATAAATTATCTTTATTTAATCATTGCTTCTCATTATTTCTAAAGCAACTCCATTCCTGTGTTAGAACAACAAACCTAGAAACCAGTTTGAGACTGCTGTCAATGGGGGCACAACCAAACTACATGCATCCGGTAAGTATTCATGCATGTACATGTAAGAGAGGGATTGGAGCATCCCGTAAGTAGTCATGTGTGTAGGAGAGGGAGTTCAAGGGGATTGGAGCATCCCGTAAGTAGTCATGTGTGTAGGAGAGGGAGTTCAAGGGGATTGGAGCATCCAGTAAGTAGTTGTGTGTAGGAGAGGGAGTTCAAGGGGGTTTGGAGCATCCAGTAAGTAGTCGTGTGTAGGAGAGGGAGTTCAAGGGGGTTGGACCATCCTGTAAGTAGTCATGTGTGTGTAGGAGAGAGAGCTCAAGGGGGTTGGGCCATCCAGTAAGTAGTTGTGTGTGTAGGAGAGGAAGTTTGATGGGATTGGACCATCCCATAAGTAGTCATGTGTGTAGGAGAGGGAATGCAAGGGGGTTGGGCCATCCAGTAAGTAGTTGTGTGTGTAGGAGAGGAAGTTTGATGGGATTGGACCATCCCATAAGTAGTCATGTGTGTAGGAGAGGGAGTTCAAGGAGGTTGGACCATCCCATAAGTAGCCATGTGTGTAGGAGAGGGAGTTCAAGGGGGTTGGACCATCCCATAAGTAGTCATGTGTGTAGGAGAGGGAGTTCAAGGAGGTTGGACCATCCCATAAGTAGTCATGTGTGTAGGAGAGGGAGTTCAAGGGGGTTGGACCATCCCATAAGTAGTCATGTGTGTAGGAGAGGGAGTTCAAGGGGGTTGGACCATCCCATAAGTAGTCATGTGTGTAGGAGAGGGAGTTCAAGGGGTTGGACCATCCAGAGTAAGTAGTCATGTGTGTAGGAGAGCGAGTTCAAGGGGGTTGGACCATCCCATAAGTAGTCATGTGTGTAGGAGAGGGAGTTCAAGGGGGTTGGACCATCCCATAAGTAGTCATGTGTGTAGGAGAGGGAGTTCAAGGGGTTTGGACCATCCAGTAAGTAGTCGTGTGTAGGAGAGGGAGTTCAAGGGGGTTGGACCATCCAGAGTAAGTAGTCATGTGTGTAGGAGAGCGAGTTCAAGGGAGTTGGACCATCCAGTAAGTAGTCGTGTGTAGGAGAGGGAGTTCAAGGGGGCTGGACCATCCCATAAGTAGTTGTGTGTGTAGGAGAGGGAGTTCAAGGGGATTAGACCATCTCATAAGTAGTCATGTGTGTAGGAGAGGGAGTTCAAGGGGGTTGGACCATCCCATAAGTAGTCATGTGTGTAGGAGAGGGAGTTCAAGGGGGTCGGACCATCCAGTAAGTAGTCATGTGTGTAGGAGAGGGAGTTCAAGGGGGTTGGACCATCCAGAGTAAGTAGTCATGTGTGTAGGAGAGGGAGTTCAAGGGGGTTGGACCATCCCATAAGTAGTCATGTGTGTAGGAGAGGGAGTTCAAGGGGGTTGGACCATCCCATAAGTAGTCATGTGTGTAGGAGAGGGAGTTCAAGGGGGTTGGACCATCCCATAAGTAGTCATGTGTGTAGGAGAGGGAGTTCAAGGGGTTTGGACCATCCAGTAAGTAGTCGTGTGTAGGAGAGGGAGTTCAAGGGGTTGGACCATCCAGAGTAAGTAGTCATGTGTGTAGGAGAGCGAGTTCAAGGGAGTTGGACCATCCAGTAAGTAGTCGTGTGTAGGAGAGGGAGTTCAAGGGGGCTGGACCATCCCATAAGTAGTTGTGTGTGTAGGAGAGGGAGTTCAAGGGGATTAGACCATCTCATAAGTAGTCATGTGTGTAGGAGAGGGAGTTCAAGGGGTTGGACCATCCCATAAGTAGTCATGTGTGTAGGAGAGGGAGTTCAAGGGGGTCGGACCATCCAGTAAGTAGTCATGTGTGTAGGAGAGGGAGTTCAAGGGGGTTGGACCATCCAGAGTAAGTAGTCATGTGTGTAGGAGAGGGAGTTCAAGGGGTTTGACCATCCAGTAAGTGCTCATGTGTGTAGGAGAGGGAGTTCAAGGGGACTGGACCATCCAGAGTAAGTAGTCATGTGTGTAGGAGAGGGAGTTCAAGGGGACTGGACCATCCAGTAAGTGCTCATGTGTGTAGGAGAGTGTGTAGGAGAGGAAGTTTGAGGGGATTGGACATGTACAATAAAATATAGTCATGCAGGGGGGTTCTGGAACAACTACATTAAATACAATATGTTGAAAACATAATCATTTTAAAATTTAAACATGCAGCTATTCGTCTTTTTACCAGGAAAAAGGAAACAGCCCACTGCACATAGCAGCCAATGCAGGCCAGGCATTACAAGTTGAATTGCTAGTGGTTCATGGTGCTGACCCAACATTAATGGATTTGAATGGCAAATCACCTATTGACTACGCAATGTAAGTTTTGCAGTGAGAACATGGGTAGCTAAATCTTCCATATGTCATCTGAGTGGACCTTTGATATTGTGAAAGAAAATAATTTTATCACCTAAACTGGCAGTCTCACTATCATCGCACAATCCAGCGACCATAGCACGTCATAATGTTTTGCCTATTCTTGGTTTTGAACTAATCTCTACAGAATCAAAAGACAATTGCACGTAATGCAAGAATGCTGGTACCAGAATGGACGCTGATCTTTTGTTAACCATCCACCAGAACGTGTTAGTGATGTCAGTTACAAGCAAAGCATTCCTCTATTGCTCTAAAGCCCTAGCCTGTGCAACAAGCACAAAGGGAAAGAAAGGAAAGGCGACCCCATCTGCTCACTCGCCTTCTCTGCTCTACCTTCCTCAGCGCTTGCTGTGCAGGCTAGTCAGCCCGGTACGGGAAAACCAAACAGTTCCAAGTTGTTCGAGATGAGAATTCACACGTTTCATGTTTCCCTGCTAGAAGAGGCCTGTTATGTGTTTGATTTGTATTTTTCCTTTACAGGGAAGCAGGGCACAGAGACTTGGCTCAAAGACTGTTTGAACTGCAGTTTGAGTTGACAGATAGACTAACATATTACTTGTGTGGAAGAAAACCAGGTAAAAATTCCCCTTTTAGAGTATTAAAAAAACGTTGACTAAACATTTTCCACGATAAATTCTTCATCACTGGGAAATAGTTTGCTGGTAACTGGGCAGACGGGGCTTTTCTCATGTTAGGGCCAGACTGTAAATGGTAGGCTTCTCGGTTCTTTTGCTCGCTCTTTTGCTATTAATGATCCGTTTGGAACCAAACTCATTCTTGCATTGAAACCGAACTATTTTTGCTAGTTTCATCGGCTGAAAAAATTGACTTGGTATAATTATTTTGTGAATTTATACCTTCACTCAACATGAAATTTGGCTTAGTTTACTTCTGGACGTTCAATCATGCAAAACGTCTTTTTTTAGGCGGTGTTGACCGCAAAAATTAATCCGTGCCGATTCAATGAAACAAAGAACGAATTAACGCCGCCACACGCAAGTTTGCCAGGAATGTGAGGTTTTCGATGCTAGCATTAACTCACAAGGCTGCCCTCACTTTGACGAATGCACGCGCCATACAAATTTTCTACCTGCTAAATGCCGCTATTCACTTTTTATCAACAGTGTCATTCTGTTGCTAATGTGCCAACCATGGATTGAATAGCACCCTTTGTTCTGTAAACCAATCGATCTCTAGTTGGCATATTAATAACAATGGAGATGACGCCAGTGAGAACAGCGCTATATATTTAATAAACTGATATTTTTCAAGTCATTGGCTCCCTGACAAAGTGGACAATTTCTTGTAATCCTTTAGTAGATAAGTTAAGCACAGACTAGATGAGCAATGTTTCCTTGACAATTTTTCGTTGACAAGGACACTTGACCATGTAAACGAGCATCAAATATCTGCGATGATTAGGTCAACAGGCATACAAATACAAACAAGAAAACATTGTCAAGGAAAAATTGCTCGTCATTGTAGTCGGCACTTTAAAGTGACACTAGTACCTAATACGTCACTTACCCGAAATTCCACCAAATTCGGTAGACAAGTAGCAGACATCATGATCTTTAGTAATACTCCATTTGTTTTGCCAGAGGTTGAGAGGAAAATAGCGTATTTTCACGCCAAAGTTCGAAGTTAATGAGCTGTCTTCGTCCTGATAATCATACAGTGAATTCCGAAGGGACGCAGCGCGTGTGACACGTGATCCAACCACAGGGAGCCCGAACTGCAGATCATAATTAGTGGTAGTAGAGTTTTTATTTAAGCACGGTGGTTCTATCAGCGAGAGGCGCTGGTTTACATAAAAGCCGTGATAAAAATTCTACAATATATAATTTTCCCTATTTTTAGGGCAGCTCTCCAAAAAATAAGTCGTAATGTAATATAATGTAATCTTACTTCTCCGGTTCTAGTCGTCGCATTGTGTACCAGTTTTAGCATTATTTTAATAGACTTATTTTAACAGATGCAATTAAAAAACCTATCGATCATTTTGCTCGATTTCTGTTGGATTGAAGTTCACGACATTTGCAAAGGCCAATTCGAACGCCAGCTCAATTGAAGAAAACTTTGGAAAAAATTTTCCAAAGTTCTCTGTTGGTTGTGCTTGTCTAGCTCACGGTCTGTTGGTTTGACTTGGTTGTATCTTTCATGCAAATTTGGAGCCTTCAACATTCCAGCATGCGGTAAATGTTGAAGGATACAAATTTACACGAAAGACAATCAAGTGTAACCAACAGACCGTGAGCTAGAGAAGCACAACCAACAGAGAACTTGTGGAAACTTTTTTGGCGGGCTCCCTGTGCTGGGATCACGTGTCACGCGCGCTGCGTCCCTTGGGAATTGACTGTATGAATATCAGGACGAAGACAGCTCATTAACTTCGAACTTTGGCGTGTGAATACGCTATTTTCCTCTCAACCTCTGGCAAACCAAATGGAGTAGTGCTAAAGATCATGATATCTGCTACTTGTGTGCCGCATTTGGTGGAATTTCAGGCAAGTGGAAATTAGGTGCTAGTGGCACTTTAACATGGGTGGAATCTACTTCACATGCAAATATTCTCCCAGTATTTAGTATTTTACAAACGGAATGATGTGTTTGATTATTTCCAGATCACCAAACAGGAGCACGGTATCTTATACCGAGTATAGCAGAGAGGTACATGCAATTTCTGAGAAATTATTAGTATCGAGTACCAAAAGGGCTTTGGATCAATACGGAAACAATAGTTATTTGATAATGGGCTTACTAGGCAGGATTGTGTGGCTTGTTATTTTTCCATTCACTGTTATAGCCAATGCTGCATCTGCTTGGAAGAATAGCAAATTCAGGAATTGCTGGCAAATATTTATTTGCGCAAGGGTGGTACTTTATGGTACACTATATCTTTATAGAGGTTTTGCTCGGATCACGTAACAAACACAAACTTTTTTTTAAATTCAATATTGTAGCTCATACTTGACATAGCTATGTAGCAGAAAATGCAAAGTGAAGCAATGAGTATGATTTTGCTGGCAAAATGTCTTTTCGCATGTTATCATTTTAGGAAAGAAAACATTGCATGAAAATGCCTCCGTTTATCTTTAGCACTACAAAGCAAACAACCTCGTTCCCAGGGTCTTCTGGGTAATCAAGATGGCGGATCACTCGGAAGAACACCCTGGCAAAGGCTGGGGCCTTTCCACAGGGAGACCACCTAAGAAAAAAAAACAGTTAAAATCCGACATGGTTGGCGGACAACCGGGAAGAGAGGGTGGAAATCGGGGCTAGAATTTATCTTAATGACTTGTCTTAATGATTTGTGTCATCTTCCCGCCTGTCCGCCAGCCATGTCGGATTTTAACTGTTTTTCTTAGGCGGTCTCCCTGTGGAAAGGCCCCAGCCTAATAAGAAAGCTATGACGGACTCATCCAAATCACTTAGAAGAGCGTTTAGCAAAGTATTTGGAAATTATCCACTTCCCTGTGTGGGGAATTTATTTCTCGGCCTCTCGGTCGCAGTTTAGGATTGATATGGCCTTAAAATGCATTTTTACGGAGCATTTTTGCAAAGCAAACTCACACGGCCGATTCGGACTAATCCCAAGGTAGAGTAATACATTGTTCACATGAGGAACTGGAAGATTTCCAAATATTGTGCAAAAACGCCATTTCAGAAGCAGTTTTAAACGATTCCTGTTAACAAATTCGGCTCTTTATCCCGAATGGTCCTTATGGTCTTTATCTCGTCCTATGCGGAATTCCTTACTTGTAAAGTGTAGCCTGCTTGCAGGCGGTACTGGGTGTTTTTATCGCGGAAAACCCGGTGTTTTTATCGGCTGTTTTTATCGCGGAAAACCCGGTCCGTTCGCTGCGGTACTGGGTGTTTTTATCGGGTGTTTTTATCGCGGAAAACCCGGTCCGTTCGCTGAGCGCCTCAAGATTCCAAGATGGCGGTCGATCAGCGAACGGACCGGTTTTCACGATAAAAACACTCAGTACCTCCTGCAAGCAGGCTATGTTAAGTGTGATTCGGTTTATTTATCACTAATATCTATTCTCTCCTTGCAGCTGTTTAGACTTATCAGTAGATGCACAAAAAGCAAAATTAAAACTTAAAGCAGTAAGTTTTAGCAACTTATTTTGCTCATCGTTGAAAGTTCACTTTCGAGCCTGTTTAGTCATACATTATGGAACAGAATAATTAAAGGATGATCAAACATCATGAAATGGACGACAGAGCGGAAATGACCTGCTAAAATCACTTAATTTCAAACAGTAAAGTCAGGTTAACTCAGGAAAACTTGATTTTTGCAAAGCGACTCCTTATGTGATGAAAAACAAAATATGAAAAGTTTTTTTCTAATGGATAACGTCTTTGAGATATAGGCTTTAAACTTTGGTTTCTGTACCATTTTATGGGAGAATTATTAATTTGATCAGGAATTTTGCGGACTTTGTTCAATCATATCTCAAATTCATATTCTTCAAATTTGGAATTCAGCTTTTGGTCATAGAAACTCTTCGTATACGGATTCCCGAGCTTATATATTGAAATATGGGGAAGTTAGGCCAGTTTTAGACTTCGAACCTAATTCTGGTCGCTCTAAATGTCAATTTCCCATTGTCTAGTAAAGCTAGTGTCTCGAACGCATTTGCATTGAGAACGGTACTATCTGCCGTGCCAACGCCGCGCTAAATTACCCTTTTGTATCCTTCCAACGCTCCTAAAATCAGGGCTGAGATCTTCTCCATTCGTCAGACAGGTTATATTAACCTCATCAAATCACTCGTATCGAAATTACGAGTCAATTTAGCGCGGCCTAAGGCCCAGCGCAAATGTCGAATTTCAGCCGAACTTCTTCTGTCGAACCTTTCCTTTCATTAGACTTTATAATAGAAAACTTTCTAATTGTGTTGGATTGGAACGGTGCAACTCTGGCGCGACGTTTGCCGTAGGCCTTAGACATTTCATTTTTTTTGTCATTTCCGCTTTCTCGAAATGGACTGCTTGCTTGCAGCATACGTTACCCATTTACACGAAAATACACTGTCACAAAATAGGAAAGAAAGCAGTATGGAAGAATGAAGTTACAAAGTTACAAAGTGTTTGAAAAAAGGTTCTGAAAGCTTCAAATGAAGATCGCGTATCCAAACCTCCTTCACGAGTTTCCTTGTTTTTAAGTCGTTTTTCTCGTCATTAAATGATTTGTTTGAGCTGCTATATCAAACACTCGACTGTGTTTTACATCAGGAATTCCAAACACCTCACAGTCGTCGGTTTAAAACATCGTGTTTTCAACCCACTTCTCGGTGTTTTCAAATTCTGATGAAACACACTGTCTCGTGGTTGATATGTTAATTAAGGTAGACCGATTTCAAATGAGGCAGATTTTCTCATGTAAGCTGTAATTTGAATCCACAAACAGCTTGCAATCCTACATCGAAAGAATATCTTCACAATTTCATGTTGAAAGTAGTCTTACTAAAAGTGTTCTTATTTTTATTTTTATATTTGGTGATGTTCAATTTCTTTCTGTCCCTTGAATCTTCCATTCAGGCTTATTTTAGAGTGTTTTAACATATTCATGTTGTATTTTTTGTTATTTTATTTTCTAGCTTAGTAATCACCTATTTGAAGAGCTGGCATCCGACGTCTATGATGAAGTGGACAGGCGGGAATGCGACTCTAGTTAGTATTAATATATTTCACTTCGATTCAGATTTCTTGGCTACCCGTCCCAGGTACTTGCCTTGCCAGGCTGCTGATTTGCTCGCAAATATGTTAAACATAACGAGAAAATAAGATGGTGAATTATAAGAGAAGTACGATAAAAATTAAATCACAAATAAAGCATTGATACTGCGAGAATCCTAAGGATATCAGAAGAAGTAGCAGTAGCAGTAGATAGTACTGTAGTTCAATGCTTTATTTGTGATTTGTATCGTACTTCTCCTATGATTTACCTTCTCATACTTTCTCAGTATTTCTACCGTAATTCTGCATAAATCGGCCTGGCAAGCCCGTGGTTATGGTTAAGAGCTAAACATTATCCCATTTGGCTCGCTAACCAGACCCACCCTGACCTTCTTTCGTGCAATGTATTCCCTCTTAGTTTGGCTCGCAAACCAGAACCACAGTGCACTTGTCAATGACCCTTAACCTTCTATCGTGCAATGTATTCCCTCTTAGTTTGGCTCGCAAATCAGAACCACAGTGCACTTGTCAGTGACCCTGACTTCTATCGTGCAATGTATTCCCTCTTGGTTTGGCTTGGCTCGAAAATCAGAGAACCACAGTGCAATTGTCAATGACCCCTGACCTTCTATCGTGCAATGTGTTCCCTCTTAGTTTGGCTCGCAAACCAGAACCACAGTGCACTTGTCAATGACACCACTACAGTTCCATTTCTCCCTGTCAACCCCGCATTTTCCTCTACAAGAAATCAGGTGAGATAACGCATTATTTTATGAATGTGCAAAGTTATTTATCTTAAAACGTATAAAGGTATATTGTGATGTTTTCGTCATTCCAGGGTAGACAAAAGCTAGCGTTATTCAATGCACAAGAGCTCACCACACTTATAATAGATATTCTAAATGAAGCACGACGAAGAGAACAAGATTCTAACCCTGATCTCCTCCATGGTGAGTCAGTGTGTAGCTCAGAAAGTTTAATTGACTTTCGAAGTAGAAGGATACTCTATGTAGCCTTCTATGTGCGTAACATGGACTCTGATTGTGTTTTGTAGGCTATTTGGACTCTATTATCCTTGAGTGTTACATGGACTCTGTATTCTGATTGTGTTTTGTAGGCTGTATGGACTCTATTATCCATGAGTGTTACATGGACTCTGTATTCTGATTGTGTTTTGTAGGCTGTATGGACTCTGCTATATTCCCCATTGAGGAGGACATGCATGATTATGACGAAGTCGCTTCAGATGAGGAACACGCCCTTAATGACCAGGCACATACAAGGGCACTGGGTTACCATGAACAGGTACATATGACTAATTACCGTGACCAGGTACATAGTGATCAGTTACCGTGACCAGGTACATAATGACCAGTTACCATGACCAGGTACATATGACCAGGTACAATCAAGGGAGCTGGGTTACTGTGACCAGGTACATATGACCAGGTAGACAGAACCCAAAAATGGCAAGATTTCTACCCTAAGGTCAGGTAAAGTCAGATAGGCTCGATTCTTTGCATAGAGTATCCTTGTACAATAAGAAACAAAATAGAAATGAGTATTTTTTTCTAATTGATCCGTCTTTAAGATATCAGCTGCTAAACTTTGATTACTGCATCGTTTTATGGCAAAATTTGTACAATTCCAACAAAAAATGTCAAAAAGTACTGCAGCAACCAAAGTGTAACTCCTCATATCTTAAAGACGGATCAATTAGAAAAAAATACTCATTTCTATTTTGTTTCTTATTGTATAAGGATACTCTATACAAAGAATCGAGCCTATCTGACTTTACCTGACCTTAGGGTAGAAATCTTGCCATTTTTGGGTTCTGTCGACCAGGTACAATCAAGGGAGCTGGGTTACTGGGACCAGGTACTGTGACCAGGTACATATGACTGGAGTTCTCGTGCCTGAAAAAAGTTTGTAATAGATTGATCCTCAATAGATAGTTGGTAACCATGGTAACGTCCCAAGTGTACCATGGAAGGGGAGTCTTCGAAACGTAGAGTCCCCCATGAATCTTGATACGAGATGATCTGTAGCTAGATCCTGTGACCTGTGACCGACTTGATTGTAGGTGAAACTGCTGATGTATTGACTGTAATATCCGCTTTGCCTTTCTGGAAAGTGTCCAGTAGAAAGTCAATAAAAAGGGTAACGTGCGCCTGAAGAGGATCAGTCTTGAATTTGTTACACCAGCCAACCCATTTGGCCCACGGACGGTTGCATTGCTCTTAAGTACCTTCAGTCCACGATTTGAGGATGACTTCGGAAGCCCTTTTTGGAACTCCTTGATCTTTGAGTCCTTTCCTGATACAAGCATCGCGACTAGCTGCATCTTTTCACGGAGAGGATGTCGAGCACTGTTGTGGGGTAGAGTGAGAATGTTGTCTCACCTCGGCAGGAGGAGAGGCCGTTCCACTAGAAGGCGCAAGACTGTCGGGAACCACACCTGCGTAGTCCAAACAGGGGACATCAACATTATGCAAGCTTGGTCTTGTTGGACCATTGATGATACCTGAGGGAAAACATTATAAATGCCATCACTCCAAGACAGCGTAAAAGCGTCTGTGGCTACCGCCTTTGGGTCGGGTTGCCAAGAAGCAAAACTTTCGCGTCTAGGGTAGTCCGGCGGATTGCAGCAAATTTTCGAGGAAATTGCGCATTTCAGGCTAAAGCCGCAATTTTTACCAGGTGATAGTTTTTAATGTATTTTAAATCGTAGATATGGAGGCACGCTAGAATTCTTTCGTAGCGAAAGCTAGAGAGGTTTTAGGGTGAACTATTGTTTAGCTCAATAGCAGCCATTTTGAATGCTTTGTTATTCAAATGAGGTTTAGAACTTAGCTTTGTGAACATTCAAGTTGTTCTCTAGACTGTACAGCCATAGCAGCTCAACATTTGCTAATTCTGAACTATGGATTGAGCTGACTGACTTCGGCTGAGCGTCTCCGTAGAGTTTTTTTGTGATCTATTAAATGTCACGATCAGTTTATTGTGAATGTTTATAATTTCTATTGTAAAAAAATAGCCTGACTGAGATTTGATAAAATGTTTCAAGAATGACCAACAAATTCTAAAAAAATATCAAGATAATTGGTACCATGTGTCGAATATGTAAAAAGAAGCTTGTCTCTGAAACTTTCACATGATATTTTCTACCTAGTACTGTGCTATACTCTATACACAAGGACGATAGAAGATTTCACTAAGTGCCGCAGAGCTCATGAATAACAAAGGATTCAAAGATGGCTGCCAATGGCAAAACAATGGTTCACAATAAAACTGTTCTAGCTTTCGCTACGAATAAAATTTAGCGTGCCTCCATATCTTATCTTCAATAAACTACTAAAAACTATTGACATGCAAAGTTTGGTGTCTTTAGCCAAAAGTGCGCAATTTTTACACTAATCCGCCGGACTAGGTGGGGTTTAAAGTAGCCGTTGGGTGGCTTACTGATAAACAGTCGGGTTGAGGCTCCACTCGACCCTATCATTAAAATTCCGAGAGTAATAATCGGCATGAATATTATTCTCGCCGGGAATGTGCACAGCGGTAACAACGATACTGCGTTTGAGGCACCAAAACCATATATATCTCTTGTGAAGGCATTCAGCGCAGGTGATGCCGTTCCCTCATTTTATTGATATAGCTAACGACAGTAGTATTGTCACAATACTACGTAACAAACGCTACCGTTGTTACGTGCAAAGCATTTCAAGGCTGGGAATACAGCCAGCAATTCAAGATATTTAATATGATTTGCTGATTCGTTAATAGACCAATGACCGCCGGTGTACTCTTCACCGTAACGTGCGCCCCATCCCAGGCTACTAGCGTCTGATTCAATCGTTTGTGTAAATGGAGGCGGTTTGAATATGGGCGATGATCCAATCTAAATCAGATCGAGCTACATTGGTAATGTTACCAAAATCCTCGTATGAGACCCCTAAAGAGATATCAGTCGATTTACATGCCTCAACAGATCGATAAAACAATTGTAAGTATCTAACAGCCGGAAAAAGCGGAAACAAGCAATCCGGTGACTTCGGCCAACTGACGAATAGAGGCTGTGTTTTCATGACGCAATTTTGTATAGGCCCTCTACAATTCTCACAATTTTGTTGTCAGGTAATAACAAAGTCATTAAGCGTCTCAGAAATTTCAGCACTCAAGCTGTAGATCTTCTCTTTCCAACTCTTCGTTCGCGTCTCTGGCTGGAGAACTCATGGTCTCTGGCACATATATACGGACACAAAAGAAAATAGAGTTAGAAGCGTACCTAAATTCAAGGTGACAGTGGCGTTTTATACGAGTGTCTGATTTACATGACAAAGAGTGGTCCGCTACGCATGCGCGATAAGGGATTATGGATGAGGGATTATAGATGAGGAGAATCCTATAGGAGGATCCTTTGTTTGACAGAATGGAAGTGACCTGCTTAGATCACTAAATTTCAAATAATAAGGACAGGTTAACTCAGATAAGTTTAATTTTTTTGCATTCAGACTCCTTGCCTGATTAAAAACAAAATATCAAAAATGACTTTTTTCTAATGGATCCCTCTTTGAGATATTAGGCTTTAAACTTTAGTTTCTGTGCCATTTTATGGGAGAATTAGTACTTTGATCAGGAATTCTGCAAACTTTGGTCAATTATATCTTAAATTCATATTCTTCAAATTTCATAAAAATTTGGGATTAAGCTGTTGATCATAGAAACTCTTTGTATACGGAATCTTGAGTCATTTCCGCTCTGTCCCTTTGTTTACAATTTGAACTCATTAGCATAAGCAATGTTCCGCCAGAATCAGACCGTTCGAGGGAGCTATAAAATGATGAGTTCTGAATATCAATAAAAGACTGATATCTCGAATTCTAAGCGCGTGGTGCAACGTTCAATTTAGAGGAAACGTGAGCTAATCAGCGTTTTGCCCCAATGATTTCACACAATTTTGAAAAGCTTCAACTAGCCTGAAAAATGATATGAAAACAAGTCAAGACTTTTTAGGAATAGAAAATGAACTTATTTTGAGCTTTTCGTTGCATTTTCAAAGCTATATGCAGCGTTTTAAAATATCGTGAACGTAAACAATGACGTCACCAAGGATCGGCCTATTGATCGGGGTGCAAGGTTCCAGCGAAAAACCTATCTTTGCTGCCGGACTATATAACATTATTCAGCACATCGATGCACTGCCCAAATATGGTCATTGGTTCACCAATAGCTGCCTTCTGTACATGATATATCCTGCGATATCTGTCAGCTAGATATTTGCGATATCTGTCAGCGAAATTTGATATCTTAACCTCGTAAAAAGTGTGCGAAAGTAAATATTTTCTGTGATGTTTTTGTGCTATCGATGTACTAAATAATAAAACCATTATCCTGCTCGATTTTTTCAGAATATCGTCTGATTTAGCTAACTCGGGACTGCGTCCCTCGTCGGCTAAGTATCAGACAATATTCTTCGCAATCTCGCAGGATAATGGTTAAATATTGGCACACCAAAGCAGGATAGACACTAAAACAGGTTAACCATTAACGTCTTAACTCCCCCCTCCGGTAGGCTTAACCCAGTCGTATATGCTCCTCAATGCATACACATCTCAGTGCTCTTTTGTTGCTTTCTGGCATAATTCAAGTGAGTCTTGTACTTTCTTTGTAACTCGTGTTCTCATTTTAACATTCTATAGCAAACCCCTGTCAAACCAAGGTCTCAGAAACTTAACTCTACTGAAAAGGTAACTGTATTGGATCTCTCGACACTCGTGCCTTTGCTTCCCTGCTATCTTCTAGCTCTTCTTCGCATTCTTTGTGCCTTTGTAGAGAATGTAAAGTAAACTAATATACAGTTTTAGTGAATTTAATCTTACACTCCCCCTCAGGGGCGTAGCCAGCACTTATGAGGGGGGGTTCCAAAATTCAAAAAATTAAAAACTCCACATAAATCGGACGTTTTTTGCGTTCTCGCCACAGGAAACCCAGCCAAAAATATTGATCTCTGGAAAAAACTAGCGTTTGAAGAAATTTGCTACATTTTATTGGAGCTTTTATTTGTTGTCTATTAAATATTTACAATTTTAGTAGTAAGTCGGTCCAGAACAGAGGCGAGGGGGGGGGTTCCGCTGCGGGAGAGGGGGGGTTCCGGAACCCCTGGAACCCCCCCCTGGCTACGCCCCTGCCCCTCACTCCAAAAAGAATGTCCACCTTAAGGTTTCTGAGAACCTTCGCGCCACGTCCTCGGAAAAACAATCATACACGTTTTTAGTTTAACCAAAACATGCCAACCTATATATCGTTGGAAAGCTTATAGAATGGACCAGCGGGCTGTGGCAAAAAACGTTTCACTAGTACCTCATTTGTCACTTACCTGAAATTCCAACAAATTGGGCACATAAGTACTAGACATCATGATGTTTGAGGCTCTTTCCACCAGAATCTTGATCGGAAACGGTTTTTCAATCTTAAAAGATTCAGTCGCAGATATGCCCCCAAGATACACCGCGCGTCTCAGCCCAGCACAGGGAGCCCGAAGTGCAAATCTTAAATGCGTCTTTTTCTCTATTTTTTAGGGCAGCTCTCCAAAAAATGTCTTAGTTCTCCGGTTCTAGTCATGGCATTTTGCACCAGTTTTAGCATTATTTTAATCAACTTCGTATATATGCAGGTAAAAAACCTGTCGATGAATTTTTCTCGATTTTGGGATTTGGGATTTTTTGGGATTGAAGTTCACGACATCACAAGACATTTGTAAAGGCCAATCCGTACGCCTGCTCAATACAAGTTTTTTTAAGACGCCAAACTGTTTTCCAAAGTTCCCAGTTGGCCATGCTTCTCTAGTCCACGGTCTGTTGGTTTGAGTTGACTGTATCTTTCATGCAAATTTATATCCTTCCCCATTCGAGCATGCGGAAGAATCTGCTTATAGATGTCACGCCACAGTAGAACGGTCACGGTTTTGTTTTTCTTTCTTTCTCACTCTCACTTTCTTTCTTTCTGAGTTGTTTTGCTGTTTTGCAGATAGCAAAGTTCTTTTAATTTTTTTAAATTTTAAATTTTTAGAGCGTGAAAATGCTATAAAATTTGACATTCGAAACTTAAAAGGTTCATAACTTTTGAGGTAAACAAAATTTAAAAAAACGCAGTCAAGGTTTTTGAGAAATTAAAACAATGTGTTACTTGGGAGTCAAGGTCCAGCAGTTCGACGGCGTCAACAAAATAGGCCTTTTGCACTAGAGGTCACGTAAAATAAGCAGTTTTGTTTTTGCTCTCTCCTTTTGCGTATGCATCGTAGAGAGCTGAAACTCTGGCTTTTAAATCACCAGAGCTGAAACTCTGGCTTTTAAATCACCATGCTCTAAGTGCAAAAGGCCTATGTTTAATCAATCCGTGACAAAAAAAAATATTGAAAAGTTGTTTCTTTTTGCCATAGCCCACTAGTCCATTTTATAAGCTTTCCAACGACATATAGGTTGACACGTTTTGGTTAAACTTAGGACGTCTATGGATTTTCCAAGGACGTGCCGCGAAGGTTCTCAAGTAATTGATGTTGTTCCTATTTCAGCCCTACCTTAGTACAACAACGTGTCTGTCACATTAGTGGGCAGAGTCAGGAGCCCATTACCTAGGGGCGTCCATCTGAGGGCAGGAACGTGTAACAGCGAGTTGGAAAATGAACTGGCTGAGCGAATGTATGACGTAAGCTTTGCGTGAAAATTTGCTAAAAAAATAACTTCATAGAGTCCTCATTTTCCAATACGCTGTTACGCTAGGCTCAGTACACTCACTACCAAGGTGGACGGATAAACACTTTTGCGCAATTTTTTTTTCAAATTATAGATTTCTATACCAATAATGGGGACACTTGTGAAAGGGTGCACCGCTATCGCTGACATAGGAGAACTGATTTAACATTTTGTTTATAATTAGCCTTTCTTAAAAACACTTTTTTCTGTTCTAAGAAATGGTTTCTGTACATGTAAGCTACAAGCTCCAAATCACCCAATATCTCTTTTAGCTCGAATATATATTTCCTTATTTAGAACTGTGAATCTGGGGTACCTAAAATGCTCCCTGCATGCAGATCGAACGAACACAGAGAGTAGCTGGGCGGGACGCCAGTAATAGCGCACCAGAATTTTGTCGCTCCCGTCGAGAAAGATTGATTTCAAATGTGGAAATGTGATGTGTACTTCAGTGAAACGGGGAGAAAAGTACAATTTGCTGTGTATGTAACCATAAATGGTCTCATGGAAATGGATCTCCCCCACTCGGTATTTATCTGGATTTTACTTGAAATAAAACTGTTTGTTTAACAGAGCACTTCGACAAGTTTTGTATTAGAAGACACGGTACCAATGGAGAATTTTCTGGAGATCAAGCGCGCCTTGGCCACTGCAGAGGTAAGCCACGTTTGATGAATTTTGTCAATGTTTGTGGAAAATTGTAAGTGACAATTTAAAGTGGCTTTCAGATGTCCTTGCATGCGACTTGCGAATTATTTTCCCTGCGAGAGCGAGCAAGCGCCAATTAGTATAGGTAATTGCACTGCTCTCGACCAATCAGAATCGAGAAATGTTGGCATCTATATTATTAATAAGGATATCAAACGGAGCACTTCAACCGAGCCCATCGGATCTCGCCCTCTGATTGGTTCGCCTTTAAGCAGAAGCCTAAGAGAGGCGCATGCGCTATAATTCTAGGCCGAAATAATTGTTTCAGTCAGATCCAACTAGTAGGGTAGTTCTTCTAGGCAAAAGTAAGTTTTGTTCATAGAAAAATCTTCAATTTGCTTACAACCAGCAGTTGCAGGTTGTGAGTTGACGTAGTTTTCTTCAACAGGACTGTCTTTCGCCGCCAGCCAGTCAACAACAACTTAACATTCTTCGCTGACAAATAGACAGTCTACCATCAAGCAAATAATTCAACTGACAAGCTGAAATCGAATCTTGAGATTTTTATTGGAAGAAATCTGGTGAATTAAGTGATGCTGAAAAATAACCCAATCGCGAGGTTTTTTAAATCTCGAATCGCCGAAAGACTTTTAGCGGAAGTTCAAAATTGGAGTTTATCGACTAAAGCAACAAAAACACAGTGTTCACATTATTTTGTCAAGTGCGTATGTCACGGTCTTGTGCGTATGTCGTCTTCTGCTTTGTGCTTATGTCGTCTTGAATCGATATATTTAACTATTGCTATAAATCACGCTCATTTTGTAAGATACCGAAAGCATAAGCAAGAGAAGCACTGTTGGCTCAGTGTTACGGCGCTGGGTCTCTCACCGCTGTGGTCCGGGTTCGACTCCTGGCCGGGACAGAGGAAACTTTCTTTCTGTTCAGGTCTCAATCGAAATTGGTTCATATTGTGGGTTGAACGTTGTTCTACTGTGTTTCACGTCTTTCGGATGAGACAATAAACCGAGGTCCCGTCTCATCTTTCTACTCTGCTCAGTATCAGGGGGGACGTTAAAGATCCACTGGGGACGTAATAAACCCTCTGGCAGTGACCACCCTCAGTGTCTGTGCTTATGACCGCTTGGCTGCCAGTGGCGCCGTTGAGACCCAGCGTAATTCAGCTTTCGAGCTGCAAGTCTGGGGAGTCGGTCTCAAACACTTACATTTCATTCATAAGTGCCTTACAGTATTGCCTGATAACATGGTAATGTTGTAGTCTGTAAGTAGTTGTTTTATTTGTCAGGCTCGGTCTTACGGTATTGCCTGATAACATGGTAATGTTGTAGTCTGTAAGTAGTTGTTTTATTTGTCAGGCTCGGTCTTACGGTATTGCCTGATAACATGGTAATGTTGTAGTCTATAAGTAGTTGTTTTATTTGTCAGGCTCGGTCTTACGGTATTGCCTGATAACATGGTAATGTTGTAGTCTGTAAGTAGTAGTTTTATTTGTCAGGCTCGGTCTTACGGTATTGCCTACATTGTAATGTTGTAGTCTGTAAGTAGTTGTTTTATTTGTCAGGCTCGGTCTTACGGTATTGCCTGATAACATGGTAATGTTGTAGTCTGTAAGTAGTAGTTTTATTTGTCAGGCTCGGTCTTACGGTATTGCCTACATGGTAATGTTGTAGTCTGTAAGTAGTTGTTTTATTTGTCAGGCTAGGTCTTACGGTATTGCCTGATAACATGGTAATGTTCATGGTAATGTTGTAGTCTGTAAGTAGTAGTTTTATTTGTCAGGCTCGGTCTTACGGTATTGCCTACATGGTAATGTTGTAGTCTGTAAGTAGTTGTTTTATTTGTAAGGCTCGGTCTTACGGTATTGCCTGATAACATGGTAATGTTGTAGTATGTAAATAGTAGTTTTATTTGTCAGGCTCGGTCTTACGGTATTGCCTACATGGTAATGTTGTAGTCTGTAAGTAGTTGTTTTATTTGTCAGGCTCGGTCTTACGGTATTGCCTGATAACATGGTAATGTTGTAGTCTGTAAGTAGTAGTTTTATTTGTCAGGCTCGGTCTTACGGTATTGCCTACATGGTAATGTTGTAGTCTGTAAGTAGTTGTTTTATTTGTCAGGCTCGGTCTTACGGTATTGCCTGATAACATGGTAATGTTGTAGTCTGTAAGTAGTTGTTTTATTTGTCAGGCTCGGTCTTACGGTATTGCCTGATAACATGGTAATGTTGTAGTCTGTAAGTAGTTGTTTTATTTGTCAGGCTCGGTCTTACGGTATTGCCTACATGGTAATGTTGTAGTCTGTAAGTAGTAGTTTTTTTTGTCAGGCTCGGTCTTACGGTATTACCTACATGGTAATGTTGTAGTCTGTAAGTAGTAGTTTTTTTTTGTCAGGCTCGGTCTTACGGTATTGCCTACATCGGGTAATGTTGTAGTCTGTAAGTAGTAGTTTTTTTTTGTCAGGCTCGGTCTTACGGTATTGCCTACATGGTAATGTTGTAGTCTGTAAGTAGTTGTTTTATTTGTCAGGCTCGGTCTTACGGTATTGCCTACATGGTAATGTTGTAGTCTGTAAGTAGTTGTTTATTTGTCAGGCTCGGTCTTACGGTATTGCCTACATGGTAATGTTGTAGTCTGTAAGTAGTTGTTTTATTTGTCGGGCTCGGTCTTACGGTATTGCCTACATGGTAATGTTGTAGTCTGTAAGTAGTTGTTTTATTTGTCGGGCTCGGTCTTACGGTATTGCCTACATGGTAATGTTGTAGTCTGTAAGTAGTTGTTTTATTTGTCAGGCTCGGTCTTACGGTATTGCCTACATGGTAATGTTGTAGTCTGTAAGTAGTTGTTTTATTTGTCAGGCTCGGTCTTACAATATTGCCTACATGGTAATGTTGTAGTCTGTAAGTAGTTGTTTTATTTGTCAGGCTCGTATTCAGCAGCTTTTACAAGTGAACGCATCCATGAGCCAAGGAATACAAGAATTACAGTCAGTGGTAGGTAACCCGACCATCTCATCTGGCCATCTCATCTGGCGGCAAATTGGTCTGTCCTTGGTGTCTTGACACACCACGAGTCCCCCTATTCAATTCTTTTGTCTCGTTCTATTGTTCCTTTGTGTAGCTATTGTTATCGGTACGGGTTTGTCAAGACACCAAAGACTCGCCTGCAAATTTGCATAACTATTGTTCTTGACTTACTAGCCTCGTGTTCACGTGGAACACAAACGCATTTTCACATGAACGAGAGGCTAGTCAAGAACAATAGTTATTCAAATTTGCCGGCATATTTCCATTCAGTGGCAACCAAATGGAGGTCCTGAGATGTTTTTTTTGTATCTCGTTATTAGTTTATATTTTGAAAATCGAGCGTCATTCCTCCCACCGAGAGCAGACGTTGTCTCAGAGACACGCCAAAGCAAAAACTCATGGGAAAACGCCATAATGACTCGTGGCAATTTTAAGACGACTTTTCGTGCATTTTCTGTATGACTCTCTATTTCGCGACGTTGTTGAAGATCGCCTAGTATAGGATATGATTAATATTCAGGCCTGATGTACATGCAGCGGATTAGTCTGGTTAAGAACCTCAGACAGGTTAACCGAGCTGACCGGAAACCAAACAGTCGGCAATACGTACCTTCGTTTACATCGACTGCTTCTTATGTTTAAGGTGCAAAAGCTGCGAGAGGATAAAAAGAAACTCCAGCAGCAATTAGGAGTGGTGGATGAGGGAATGCTTACCGGACCAGATTCAGTGTTTGATCACCTGACCAGCCCGCACACATATGATAATGCACATCAATACAGCAACACGGATATCATGAGGGGCCTGGACACCACCATGACGGTACGGGAGCATCTTTTTACCCTTTAAGGGAGAGTCGTGACAAATGTCATTATCTCAGTCGCCGGTACCAGCGCTCAGTGTTAGATTCTTTCCCTGTTGCACGCCTTAGCCTTCCACTTGGTGGCTTTCATCATTTGTGTCAGTTGCCTTAGGCCCCGTCCACACGCATCCGGATATTTTCGGAAACGGAGACCTTTTCTCCTTATTCAAAAATATCCGTGTCCACACGGACCGTTTTAAGACCCCGTTCGCACTAGACCGGTACAAAACCGGACCGGTACAATTCTGGTACGGTACCGTCGCGCGTTCACACGGGAGCTGCGGTACCGGACCAATTTTGGCACGGCTAGGCGTGCACGGTCCCGTGTGAACACTGTTGCAAAACGTGCCAGAATTGTACCGGTACCGTATGAACAGGCGGTACCGTACCAGAATTGTACCGGTCCGGTTTTGTACCGGTCTCGTGTGAACGGGGTCTAAATCGTATTTGCCCGTCCACACGTGTACGCGAAAACGATGCGAATACGCAAGACTTCACCTATCTGGCATGCGGGGGATGCGAGCGCACGCGCCGTTCGAAAAGCAAGTGCTGTGGACCCTAACTTTGACGTGATCGTATTTGATAACCTCCGTTTTCGATCGTCTACCCGAATTACAATAAATGTTCGTTTTTAAAAATTTACAGTCTGGAGAGCGTTTTCGAAAACCTCAGTTTTTGTGGCTGAAAACGGCACATACTTGTGGACGGGATATGCGAAAGGAGAAAAAAATCTCTGTTTTCGAAAATATCCGGATACGTGTGGACAGGGTCTTAACAGTTAGGTTTCCCCCATTTTTCTCCATGTTGCGCCACGTCACAAGACGTTCAGGTACCACTGCACTGTAGCCGTTTTGGTCACGTGTTTGTAGTCGTTGTTACCACTAGTCAAGGCCTACTCTGGGACCTTATCTCGCCTTATCTCGCATAAACTGGGGCTGTTTTACTACACAGGCTCCATTAGCCAATGATGATGACGATGATGACGATCACGTGGATATCGAAGAAATCACGCCCTACGCATGCCCGGGCGCACTGTTGAACAAAAACAAATCGCAGACTCAACAAGTCCCTGCAGAGCAGGGGCGTGGACAGGAGGCCGCACAAGGGCCCAGCAAACCGAACCCTTACGATAATGTTCCTAATGAGGACGTGGAGGGGAGTGAAGAAGAACGCTTATACTCGAATGCCGACCCGAACAGACATCCGCAAAGAAGTAACGGTGAGTGATTGAAGGGACTTTCCTCTTTCTCTTTCCAAACATCCAGAGCAGCCAACATTAGCCATCAAGTATCTTATATATAATACGTGATGTTGGGGGGGGGGGGGGATCAAGGTCAAACTGTTGGCCCAGCAGCCTGGAAAAACGGCTGCACCACGGAACTGCAAACCACGCCATTTTCTTGCATACTTGGGGAACTGTGTTATAGGATACATTTTATTCGAAAGTGATAAAAGTGGACGGAAGATCTAATTCAAGCGTTTTCGTAAGCGAGAAGATCGAGTTCGCAAAGGCGCCATTTTAAGTCTTCCACACTCCACAGAAACCAAAAAATAAACAATTTCTAGCAGCCGAAAGCAACAAAGATGTCCAAACCTACGCGATTCTCTCACAAATAACACTGTAATTTTCAGGCAAAGGTCGTTTTTCCCAAAAGATAAGAGTGGACAATATATCCCATTCAAAGGTTTTGGCGCGTTGCACGAAGCCGCGCGCCATTCTTATAAATAAACACTCGGTTCACAAACAGCAGTTAAGTCGTTTGACTTTACTAAACACAGTGATGTTGAAGTCGAAAACGAAGTTCACAAACCTGAACAGAAGGAGAAAATTTCACCAGTGTTGTTTTTGTTGGAAAAGGGTCGCCTTGAGCTAAGTTCTAAATATTCAAGCGATTCCTAAGCGAGGCACAAAGCCGCCATGTTTGAGTCTCCATAGAAACTAAACAAGAACTCAGTTCGTACAGCCGTAAGCGCCATAGACATTCATACCCAAATGGTTCTGTTACAGATTGCTTACAGTTATTTGCAGGGATAATTCTAATTCGAAAGCGTTGACCTGATAATAGTTTTCATTCATGTTAGAAAAAAAGTACACTACTACCTTGTTTTGTAGAGCGCGCGCTAAATGGAAATGGCACCAGAAGCAAATCATATTCCGTTTTGAGTTTTTTCTTTTTCCATTTTGTTTCACCAAGCGAATAATATAAGTAAGATAAATTTCGCCCTTGCACTCCGTGAATTTTTCACGGGCATCAGCTAGTAAGATCTAAATGTTTGAATTGGGAATGGAATCTTGGGTTGCTTGCATTTAGAAATGTGGGTTTTTCTTGCATCGTAAGATCATTGACATTGCTTAGTCGTGCTCCCAGCTTCTTCACATCTGCACAGGGTGCTCATCTCTGTAATTTATATCAAGTTAAATAAGTGTCACTCCTCAAGATCAGAGCAGAAGGAAAGCTATTCATTGAAAAGGACCCAGTGGACTAGGCTGGGCGGCCAATCAGAAATCACCGGAACGCAAAGACGCTCATTACTCGGCAGAAAGATATATTTTATTATATAAATACCAATGAAATACCAGGTGATCTCCCGCGCGAAAACTTGATATCTTCACACGTGAAAATATCATGTTATTTTCACATGTGAAAATATCACACTTGCCTTTGCTGGATGCTCGATTTTTAAGCTTAACTCAAATAAAATTTGAATTTGGTAGTTCATTGATGTTTATATAATAAACAGAACATTACATGACCGCTTGGAGATACGAATTTTATCTTCTCGTGTTAAAAATTTTCAACACTCGAAGATAAAATTCGTATCTCCGCGCGGCCATGTAATATCCTCTATGTACTTTACTTGATTTAAACTGTGAAAGTGGATGAACTCCCAGTGCACATCTGCCGTTTCATTTTCAGCTGCATCATCAATCCAAATAACATGTATAGCTGTAGAAAGCACAGGCTCTAATCATTGTGTTCAATTTTAAGGCCAACCGACAGATAGCCAAATAGACGAAGAGGCTGAGCGACTGATTCACGAAGCAGAAGACCTTGTGTCTGCAGCTGCTCGCGATATTGACCAGCCTTCCCAGGAGGACGTAGTGAGATGCACAGAACAAATCACCAAGAAAATACAGGAACTTCTTCTCTCGGCACAGGCTGGCCGACATAGTCGGTATGTACACGTCAAACGTGTTCTCAAAACGTTGAACTTTACTCGGTTCTCTGACAATGTAAGGGCAGCGCGGAGACATGTTATTTTCACTTGTAAAGGTATCACGTTTTCGAGTTGACAAGACTTGACTATCATTCACTCTCACATACTGTCATGGGGCTCGTTCAAACAGTAAACACTGTCATGTCGAGTTAAAGTGAATGAGAATGCGTGGGAGTCTGCGATCAAACGGTCGTGAGAGTTGAAACTCCAACACCCGGGGGGGGGGGGGACTCCCATATTTTTGGGGCGGGGGTGCTCGTCGTACCTTTTAGGGTTTAAAATCAGGCCTCTGGTACCTTTTAGGGGGTAAAATTCGAAAACTTGTAATATTTTCCAGATAGGTACCTGTTAGAGGTCCGTTCTAGCAAATCAAGCAAATCACACTTGTTGGTAGCCTGAATTTCAGGCGTATTTTCCTTCGTAAAAAATACCAGGAGAAAATAACGAGGGAAAATACGTCTTGTTGGTACCTTTTAGGGGTCAAAATCAATTTAGCGACGCCATGTTTGGTTCCCGACGAGCACCCCCGCCCCAAAAATATGGGAGTTCCCCCCCCCCCCCCCCCCCCCCCCCCCCCCCCCGGGCTCCAACACTTATCACCGTTTGATCCCGCCTTTACTCAAACGAATCAGTGTACGTTTCCTTGGTTCGTTCGTTTGGGAGGCATGAATTTTTACGAGAATTATACCCATGTGAAAAAAAAACTAATCCCTCCAGCTGCCATTTTACCCTTAGATTCATTCCCTGCTCAAATAATATATACACCGCAGTCAACGATATGGCGGGATTGTTCCCAGAGGTAAGTAACACTAAAAACAACTCATGCAGCCTATATCCATTATTTTCCGATTGAACGGTCATTAAAATAATGGATTGGGCTTTTCAATTTTATATCCGTTACCCCCGCGGAACCTGGAATTTCCACAGGGGTTGTTGTCTTTACCCTGGAATTTCCACGGGGTCTTCCATTTTACCCCGGAGTTTCCGCATGGTATTCATTTGCAACTTGGAATTTCCACAGGGTCACAGGAGAATGTGGAACTTCCACAGGGGTTGCTCCAAATTTCCACGGGTTGTACAGGAGCCTGGAATTTTCACAGGGTTAGAGCATACATGACAACTTGGAGTTCCTCGATAGGGGGGATACAGCTTTTTTTGGAACAATTTTTTTTTAATACTGCATTTATCCTTAAAATATAATCAAAAAGCTCTAGATTAGTGCATTACTATTTTTAAGAACGTCTTGGCATGTTTTCATAACATTTTCAAGGCAACATGTAACGTTTTAAAAGTGTGTGGATTATTAGTGGTAAAACGTTCATTAGTGAGTTCTTTGGTCCTTGTTTTGAGTTTTTTACTTCTCGGCTCAGCTCTATTTTTGAAAAACAAACAATCCTGCTTTAAGTCGGCAAACCTTGGCGATTTCAGCAATTTTTACGGGAGATACCATCAATTCAGCGACTCGACAAAAAAGAAGCAATATTTTTTGTCAGTTTTGCGCAATTTACCGTATAAACGCAAGTAACACTCATAACAGTAGAATTCGTTTGCATAGAATGAATCATGTAAACAAAGCAATGTATTATGGTCAGGGTGAGTGGACTCCTCTAAAGTCCGCTTTGTATTGACAGAATCAAGATGTGGACGCCGTCCGCGTGTCCCTCCAGTTGATGGTGAGCAGTGCTGCGCGTCTACAGGTTGAGTGCAAGAGTTCTGTTCTTCCCGGAAACACAGTGGACATGGCTTTCTTGACACAGCAAGTCATTCAGTGCGCTTACGACATCGCCAAGGCCGCTAAACAACTTGTCACTACTTTCTCAGTAGAATAGTTGTGATGACGTACCAATGCACCGAGGGTGGAAACCCTTGCACCTAGAGGCGTAGCAGGACAGGGGAAAAATATTTTGGGGGAAATGGTGGGGGTCATGGTTCTCTTCCCCTCCCACCTCGCCCCCTCCCTCACGTCCCAATCCCTCTTCTGCTGAGGGGCTAACGTCGGTCATTGCGCTCCGATGATCGATATAAATTTTCTACGCTCGTCAATTGCTTTTTGTAACAAATGAAAATCAAAGGTCTAAATAGGCAAACAGAGAAATGTCGCATTCCTAAATGATTCATCCATGACGGTCAAAAGCTCTTTTTAGGAGCCCATCAACAGGAGCCTCCATCACCTATTGGGGGGCTTCCGAAGCACAGGGAGTCCATCAACAGGAGCCTCCATCACCTATTGGGGGGGCTTCCGAAGCACAGGGAGCCCATCAACAGGAGCCTCCATCACCTATTGGGGGGCTTCCGAAGCACAGGGAGCCCATCAACAGGAGCCTCCATCACCTATTGATGGGCGTCCGAAGCACAGGAGAAGATTAATCTATTTTTAGATTGTAGACTTTGACGCCCGCGAGCATTAGTTGTCATGGTTACCAATTATGTCCCCTCTCTCAAAAGAAAGATCATGAAATCAGCGCCGCCATCACACTGCACGCGTTGAACCCAACATTCTCACTCTCAAGTACTAATTGTCCGTTTAAATGCACAGTCTAAAAATAGACTCTTCTGCTCCTGTTCGCCCCATGTAAGGTAATCCAAGCAGATCTTGTATTCCGGATTCCAGCCCTTTGATTCCGGATTCCAACCTACTGGATTCCGGATTCCATACCAATGGATTCCGGATTCCATAATTCTCAAAGAATCCGGATTCCAATATTTCTTTATCTGAATAAATTTTTGGATTCCGGATTCTCAAGGCCTTTGGATTCTGGATTCCTGCTATATGGATTCCGGATTCCATTCTACGGATTCCGGATTCCAAAGCTAAAAAAAAGTTGGATTCCGGATTCTGGATTACCTTACATGGGGCGACTCCTGTGCATATGGCCAGACCTACTGGTGTAGATGGAGGTTCCTTTAGATGCTCCTGCTCTTACTTTAAAGTACATGGCAGGGTAGGCGTCAGGAGAAAAACCATTAAAGTGGCACTAAAGGCAGAAATCAACCACATTTCATCAAAAAGATCCATTATCCAATTGGCCGTTTTCACGATGCTGTGAGAACAATACCCTCGAGCCGGTCCGACTCGTTCTGGCGAAGACGGCTTTTGTTATTCAAAATAGACAAGCATTTTTCTCATCCCATTTTTTCATCCCGTGCGCAACATCGTGAAAACTGCCAGTAGAACTGTAGCGAAAGAAAAATGCGCGCTGCATCATGTTGTGGGATGAACATCTGTCTTGTTCTTCTTTCTTTGTCTGGTTGTTACGTCACAGGAACCATTGTTCTGAAGAGCTTCTCCCCCAAGATGCATCGCGCATAGTTGAACGGAAAAAAACGACAATCGGATATTCAAAAATCAATAAAATATTCACGGCGCGCGGAAAACTTGTGAGAAAGGCAGTGTTTTCAGTTCTCTGCATTCGACGGGGATCATACCAATGGTTTCCCAATTGGTGTTATTATGACCAGTGTGTGTACATGACGGGTGTACATTACCATTAGCAACGACTGAGGCTTGCTGTCCAAGTTATCCACATTTTAAGAAAATGAGAGAGATCATAATATCATAATATAGCTATTCGAAAAAACATTCCCAGCCAGCCTCGTTAGATCAAAAATCTACATTTAACGATTTAACTTATCCCCATCGAATGCAGAGACCATTTTCCAAGAAATTATATTTAAGGTCATACATTTGTTGCCGTAGAGACCAACATTTGTGAAAATGATCGAGAATGACCAAAGGTGTGGAAATACAAATTGATTAAATCCCTCAGAGGCCTTGGTTTAGGGATAGATTTACCCCCCTCAGTTTACACACGCCTAAATCGAGGAATGCTCACTGGCACTTAGAATTTTTTCTAAACAAGCGCTCACCTACAGAAATGAAAAAAAGAATTATGAAAATCATCAGGGTTCGAACCTGTAACTTTCCAGTTACTATACCCAAAACCCTAACCACTACGCTATGAGTGAATTCGCTGGTTCGGACAGCTCGTTTTATTGATTACGTACCTTAATAGTATTAATCTTTAATAGAACGAGGCATATACTATAAAAATATACTAAAACGGTGTATTAATCCTTATCCTGACTAGTAGTCTTGATAGTTCAGATATTTTGAATGTTTTTAGGTCAATTTGAAGTAATATTATCAAAAATATCGTTAAATTATTCATGGTGAGCATTCCTCCATTTAGGAATGACGCCTCAGTTTTACGTCCGCCATTTTGGATTTGGATTTGGATTTGGATTTGGATTTGGATTTGGATTTGGATTTGGATTTGGATTTGGATTTGAGATGAAACGTCTCACGGAGTAGAGCAACCTTACAGAAAAACATTCTACGCAAGACACTTTATCTACCCTAGGGAATTGTTTTTCAGTGTTTTTCGCATTTTTGTGAAAGCACCCATGCCTTAATATACCTGAGATTTTCTTTCGCTACTGTTCCCTTAGATCTTTTTGTTAATGGATCTTTTTGGTGAAATGTGGTTGATTTCTGCCTTGAGTGTCACTTTAAACAAACCACGAAAAACTATTAGGCACTGTCTAGAAAATAATAGGGGAACGGACATTTTTAACAAATTGATTAAGTATTAAATGAGTACCATTATATATACTTGTATTTTATGGATAAAATAAATGGAATGTTATCTTGATGACAAATAAATCAAACGATACCAAGTGTTTCCTTTGTTCTTCCCGCCCATCATGCTTAACAAAAAAATCTCAGATACTTCGAGTTCTAAATTGCTAGTTTGGGATAGCTTAACCCTTAACTTGATCTCTATCGGTTTAATCTTTCAAAACGCGAGATTAGCGCAAAACTTTCATGGTTGGGTTGAGTAATTTTGACGCTCAAAGCGTCGGCCTGTTGTCGAGAGAAAAACTGCCCCACGCCAATGGACAATGATACAAATTACGTTTGTGCCGTAGCAACATTCTCAAAAATAGATCTAGGATTATCCCTAATCGCCACCTGAAGAAGATCGGTAATGGCCGATCGGAATTAAATAATATTTTTTAAGCTGTTTGTCGACCTTTCATCGTATTATTTTCTAATTTTAACTGGTTGTCAGATCCGTTTTCAGGATCCAACTTTTTATATTTTTATTTATTATTTTATATTTTAGTCTAATGTATTGTATGGCTATAACGCACGTGGAATACTTGGGTATGTCAAGTACATGTCCATGAAATTACGATAATCATAAATTCGAAGCAGATTAACGATAATAATAAATTTCATTAATTATGCTGGAGGGGGATGCTCTGGTGGCAACCATTTATGGGCCTTGCTGATTGGCTGATTTTGAACGTTGAGGCATGCGCAGACAGATTTTCTTTCAAATCTGTATCAAATCTCGCGCAAGAGCCTCCCCCGCGAGGTGACGAGCCGGAGAGCTCTGGGTTCGAGAATGGTGGGTTGGGAAACTCCAGATTTTGGAGCGCGCTGATTATGGTCAAATGGCTTCCATACCTCGCGATCGTCAGATTGTACAGGACCGTAAAATGTTTAATCTAGTTGTTTTGCTAGATCTAAAAAAGGCTTTCGATGAGGTCTTCATGAGGGAATGTAAGTCTTTAAAGAGCCTGTGTCAGCCGCCATTTTGACAGCATAGCAACATACCAAGTCGGAGAAAGCATCCATTTCCATCGGCTGATTTAGAGAATATAGAGCAATTTCCTTGATTGAATTTGGTAAATCAAATCTGAAACTTTGTTTTTAGATGTTTATTAAGAGATTTCTACACGTATTTCGTCTTCTAATATCAAACTAAAACAATAACAAAGGAGTGGCTGACACAGGCTCTTTAAATGCCTTTTTGTCAAAAATAGCCTCTCACAAATACCACTGACTTTTAGAAGTATTTTTATAATTAGTGTAAATAATTTGTACCTATTTTTCTTTTGTAAATAAGTATATAGCCAGCGCCCTCTGTGGAAATCAGCTACTGTTGTCAGGGTCTGCGTTATAAAATAAAGCTATACTACTACGAGGCATCTGGGAAATCTGAGGCCGTCGAAAAGACAAAAAGTGGATTAAGAAATAATCTTCTAACTAGAAACATTCAGTTTATTACAAGGAATCGATTTTTGAAAAAAAAAATGGTGTTTATTTTTTTATTTCAATAATTAACAATGCGAACAATTTACAAGTTATAAACATAACAGTGTAGATAAGGGGATACCAATACTAGGTAAATGTAATCGATTTGACGTTCGACGTTTTGGGAGAAAGAAGCTTGATTTTCAAAATTGCGGCTTGCGACAAATGGCGCCTCTCCTCCGTCATCCGCCCAATGTGAAGCGCTTCGCTGCACTGTCTCGGCAAAGAGCAATTTCTATGTACTTCACCGAGAATTGTTCAGATGCGATCTCAATCTTTAAAGAACCCAAGTCAGCCACTCCTTTATTATTGTTAGCATTCAATATTACAAGACATATTACTTGTAGAAATCTGGAAATAACTATCAAGTCAGTGCGCGGACATGGTGGGACGAATCATTAGAAAAGAGATGGGGATGGAGGGGGTGGGGGGGGGGGGGTGGACTTTTTCAACTTGTCCGAATTTTCCCCCCATGAATTTTGAGTTCACAAATGTTTTTCCAGGTTGCAATAACAATGGTTTTTGTCTCACAATTATTTTGTTGGGCTGTTTTAAAAAGAGCCTCAGTCAGCCGCCATTTTCTCAGCGTAGCAACATACCGAATCAGAGACAAAGAAGCCATTTCCATCGGCTGATTTAGACCCCGTCCACACTAACGCGTTTTCGTTTGAATCCGTATACTTTTTGATACGTTTAGGCCTTCCGTCCACACTATAACATAACCTGCTTGCAGGCGGTACTGAGTGTTTTTATCGCGGAAAACCCGGCCGTCCGTTCGATGATCGGGCGCCATCTTGGAATTTTGAGGCGCGCGATCCCGGGCGCGAGCGCCAAAATCGGGCGAAGAGGAGGGGGGAGGAGGAAAGGAGAGAAAAACGGAGCAAAAAGTATCCGTTTTCGTTTGAAAACGGTGTGTGGACGGGGTCTAAGTTAGAAAACGCTTTCGAAAGTGAATAAAAACGAATCCGTATACATATCGTTTTAGTGTGGACGGTCGAATCCGGATAAAAATGGAAACGATGACGTCAACTGTACCACTTAATTTGGTTTTAATTTAACTGTCCTTGCGCACACGACAACATCAAATAAAAACTGTTAACTTGTTTGGAGCTAAGGGACCGGTCATTATTTATCGCCTGGGGGGGGGGGGGGGGGGGTCAGAGGATTTGGGGTAATAGAAGGTCAAAATGCAGTGATCCTCCCTTTATAAGTACAGTGATTAACGTGATCCCCCTCAGAGCAGTTAAACGTTTTCGTGATCCCCCCCCCCCCCCCTCACACACACACACCCTTTTTCACCTAGTAAAGATAATTTACAGATAGGGGATCGCAGTTTTCTTTCGTTGCGCGCCCGAATTTTGATAAACGCATTTCATCAAGCCTCAGAGAAAGTGTAGATGAACATTCCGTTTTTTTATGTATAGTAAACAAATCCTCTAGGTTTTATTATTCATGCGCGCAATTGCGCGCCGAAATGACGAAATCATTATTATTCATTTGTGTGAAGCGCGGCCCCCTGCTCGGCCCAAATGACGAATTTCTATGCCTGTAACGTCGAACTCACACTTACTCTTCTTTCAAACATAGTGACTGACCGCAGGCCTATCACTGTAGGGCATTTTTGGTAGAGTTTGTTTTTCCTCGCCAAGACACACTTGTTCTTGTGAACGGTGTGAAGGTAGTGTATTCGTTGCGCGAGTTGCCAAAGACTACATTAAATAATATTCTTTATGCGCGCCGAAATTTTTATGTATTGAGTGAAGTGAAGTAGAAAAATACAAATGATAGAGAAGTTGCTGGAATAACTACTAAGAAAATTTCTTGTGATCCCCCTTTCAGGGGCTTCAGGTTTTGAGAGATCCCCCCTTTCGCTCGCCCCAAAATGAAGTGATCCCCCCAAAATCCTCTGCCCCCCCCCCCCCCCCCCCCCCCCCCGATAAATAATGACCGGTCCCTAAATCTCCCGTCCACACTATTCTCACTGCATACGTAATGAGAGTGTCACGGGAAAAGGCTAAGTTGATCAATAGCTGAATCCCCAAATACGCAAATACGACAGATCTAATCATTCTGGGCCAGTTTGCCGGGACTTTAATCGAAGAGTTTACAAGAAACTTCGCCCCACCCACCTCCCCTGGTGGCGGTTATACGGCGCACACCCCCCATACCGAGCTGCCTTCCTGTTGTCATAGCAGTCGCGCGTATGACTGTCCCATAACTTAGTATCCCCGTGACATGACAATAGTAGGCAGTGAGGATATGGAACTAAACACGCTGCGAATCCGTATAAGTTTGAAAACGCAATACTTTTGATAACGCGTTAGTGTGGACAAGGCCTTGGGGAATATTCGATGGAATATTTTCGATTGAATACAGTAAAGCCCTGGCTAAACTAGGACGACACACGTAGCGCGCAACATTGTAGCCGGACGCTTCCTTCGTGTTTCCCAGTTTAGCCACGCGAGAACCATTTTGCGCGCGACAAATTTTGTAGCCGGGTAGGACACAAGTCAGAAGCTCATGTACTTATGCGCAAGTCAAGAAACATTTTGTGTTTCCGAGACACACGCGTGCGATGTTTCCTAGCTTAGCCACTTGGGGAAACATGCAGGAAACAAATGTTAGCTATAACAGCTTGTCACACAATGCAATTAATAGCGATGCATCATGGGAAATGGTTCCGGCCTTGAGCCAGCGAGAACCATTGTTGTGACAGCGGATCTCCGCCAAATTACAAACGATAAAAACAAAATGGCGACGGTGGCGGATGGGAGAGATTTGCTTTCCGCTCCACCGTCGCACAAGAACAGGGACGAGATCCTCTCCGAATATCCACTACATTGGTACATATGGCACAAAGATGCGTCTTCTCTTGAAGAAGAACTTGCATTGGACAGGGTAAGAAAGCTGGTAAATGTTGGATCTTAAAATTGCAACCTTTCTTTCCTATCATTTTCATACAAATATTACTTATATACTTAAGCTTAGTTTGTCATGTCTTAATCCGCCCTTGTTCTCCATTTTCTGGCTCTTTGGTTTATTTGAGTTTAATTTAATAGAATAATAAAGAAAAGAAGGACCCTCGAGGGAGAACGCCGCTGCATTTGGCCGTGACACTGGGTTATCTAGATTGTGTGAAAGCCTTGGTCCAAGGAGGATGCGATGCAAATTCTATCAATCAAGAAGGCTGGAACGGTATGCAAACGAGCCATCAGCACGACTCTTTGCCTTCTATGTTCTTTGGCATTCAAGTGAACACAGGGGGCAAACCGCATTATTTACTGATCAATAATAATAATATTGTCATAAACATGTTGAACCGCATTTTTGGTAACTTAAACGTTTTTTAGAAGGTTGAAATCAAGGGTGAGTTTTACATAACCGTAAGATAATGTTTTATTAGTGAAAACTTTGCAGGCCCCGGCCAGCTGAGTTATATAAAATATGTAAAATACTGACTTATTGATTAAACTTAAGCATTGTTGATAATTGTATCTATAAATGATTGCTACAGTGCTGTAAGAACAATACTACCGAAATCACTAACTGTCCAAAATTCGTCACAAATGGTCAATCGTTTTTGTATTGTTTCAATCGATTGGTTTTACCCTTTCAGTTAACTCACGTGACTATTTCGATCGATCAAAATGATCACATGACATTGCTATCACATAGGTGTACTAAACAAAATAACTATATGACATGTAATCATTTCGATCGCTCAAAATGGTCACATGAGTTAAGGGGTAAAATAAAAAAATAAAACACTGATCGATTGTCACGCAGGTTTGGGATGGTTAAGTGATTTTGGTACTGAAATATATTATGAAAATGAATTCACAGACTATAGTTTCTGTTTAATTGTCAAAACTTTGATGTTTTGCATACAGACAGTATATATTTTTTATGAAAGATTTTATTGTGTGTGTGGAAGGTTTGATGTAATTGACACTAACTTTAAAATAAGGTTAGTAGTATGTCCTGATTCCAAATCTTTCATGAAGCTGTTTTGATTTATTGTGTATTTTACACCAGTTTCCCAGGAAGCCATCAGCACAGGGAGCCCAGAGATGGTGATGTTGATATTACAGCACAGAGATTTCCAAAGGGGAAGCCAAAGGCTGGCAGGCATACCAGATCTCCTTGATGAGCTGAAAAGTGTAGGAAAATCATTGATATTGAATAGGCCTTGTCAAGAGAAATAGGACCTGACAAATTAAATAGAGATTTGTCAACCTTTCGTTTTTGAGTAGTTTTTATTAACTGCCAAAACAACCATAATGTAGATGGATATGATGTTTGGTTTATATATAGTAAAGTGGACATTACCATGGTAACCAGTTGATCTCCTTGCCATTCACAGCAACTTTGCACCCCAGTCACCACATTTTGAATTTCAGTAAAGCCACCTTAATAGATACTGCAGAATGAAGCCCTTGAATGAGCAGCTTCAAAATGTCTATCAACAGTGTTCATTTAGATTTGGTTATTGTTTTTCTGCATACCATACTAGATATACAAAATAGTGTTGGTGTACAGATACAGATCTGTCAGATGCAGGCAGCCTGACCTGTGGACTTTTGTGTACTAGCTTCCATTTTTTTGCATTTATAGGCACCTGATTTTTATGTGGAAATGAAATGGGAATTCACTAGCTGGGGTAAGTACGTCAATGTAAATATTTTCTAATGTTCCTAAAAGCACACCTTTTCACACCCTTCTGATCATATTAACTTTGATAGTGCTGTCCTCTATGGCATCACCTCACTTATTTTGCCCTCTTTGCGACCTGGAAATCTATCCCAATCCTACTATCCCGGTGTATAATTGATTCAGTCTCCATGTTTTGACAATTGTTTCCATGGTTATGGTGACAGGAACCATAGATAGGCTAAGACCTCTCAGTTACAGGATTGTAAACCTCTTGAGAGTAAGGTAGCCTAGAGGATTGTAACCTCTTGGGTAAAGCACCCAAAATTACATAAGAACCCACACAGGGGATTGTAACCCCTTCTGTGGGTGTGGCATTGGGATTGTCTTGCTAGCAATAATCAAGCCTCTGATGACTGAGACAAACCCCAGGCAATTGCTCTTCAATAAATACAGTAGTAGCCAGCATTCAGATTACTTGAAATGGTTTTGTTGCAGTACCATTCATGTCCAGGATGTGCCCCAGTGATACATACAAGATCTACAAGAGTGGTAAGCACCATGATGCTACTCTTCACTCCTAATGTACTAGCACCTTCTTTTGGGATTTACAGTACGGTACATTGTATCTTTACATTAACAGGTGCTGCAGTAAGGGTGGATACAACACTCTTGGGTTTTGACCAAAATGAGTGGCAGAGAGGCAGCCGGACATATGTTTTCAGAGCTGAAGGTACCGGTATTCCATATTTACCAGTATTCAGAGATAATTATTCCTATTTCTTGCAAGATGCACATTTACTAGAAAGTGAATCTTAATTAATTGTGTTGTGAAAATATAGGGCTTTCAGAAAATTTGATATCAGATATTTTTTATGCTTCTGTCCCTTTCTTCATTGATGTCTCTGTGTGTACTAGTAGCTGTTAATGCTCAGTAGATTCTTCAACATCCAAATCGGTATCCAGTCCACTGATACATCATCTGTATAATTTTTTACTTTTATCTTCATGTGCCATTTTTGCCATTCAATAGTCCTTCTCATCACCCAGTCAAAAGCAGTCAGGAATGAACATCCTGACATGCCCCATCCTTGCTTTTCTTTCTTTGATCTTTGATCGGCTGCCCTGTAATTGTTGGCATCCCATACTTCCTGGAGATTATCCTGACTGTCACAATGATTAGAATTAAACAGACAGTGTAAGTTGCAGGGTTGCAGGGTGTAGGGTCAGTTTTGTAAAACATATATAACAAAAAATACCTTAAAATATTGGAACTTTGAGAAATACTCACAATCCAAAAAAATCCTGAAAGTACTCGGCCCTTCCTCATTGGTGCTTCATCTGGCATTTTAACACCCTTTTAACGTATCAAAATAAAACCCTCCTAATGTGCTTCTGTGCTTGCTTCTGAGCATCGATGCCATATGTCACTCCTAATTGGCCAGTTGAAAAGCCCCCCTCTCTTATTTCATCTTATGTCGCTTCGGAAATGTCGGACATTTGCATTCAAAACTTATCATGAAACTTTACCGGGATTGAGAGAGCATTTCTCAAAGCTCTTGGTAACTTCACATAGTTATCAGGCCCCTGGAATCAATATTATAATTTCCAGACAGTTAGCACTATTGTTGCGTGTCTGGTATTTCACGTGGTTGTTTTGATTTGTGCCCGAGAGAAACCTCTGCAGTAAGCTGCTAAGCCCATTTACTATAGAGATTTTGATGGATTTGACATGGGTGGTCCCTGTTATTGTTATTTTAGACAACACTGGCAATTAGCAGAACATCATTCTCACAGTACTTTACTCAGCACTTGCATGGAAAGTTAATTTAGTAATACAAAGAATGTGGTGATTTTTTGTTAGGGGATTTATTTTCTTGTGTAAGGAAGGTTAAAAGAATTATGCTACGGCGACACAGCGATATAGAAACATCAATGAGCGCAAGGAAGGGCCGAACATTTCAGGATTTTTTTGGCTTGTATCATGGCATGTGTGTTTTGCTGGATTGAAAAAAACGCAAAGTTCCAATATTCTAATGTATATGGAGGGGTCGCTGTACACTTAGGTCGCTGTACACTTAGGCGTCACTTAGGTCGTTTCTTTTGTAAGAACGACCTAAGTGACGATTTGGACTGTTTTTCGATTTTTGGCAAACAAACTGCGGAAAGATTGTTAAAATAGCCTAAAACTAGCCTCTCTGCATTTTCCCACAAGATCGCTGTAAAACGGTGTTTTCCCTTTTTCAAGCGCAAAGCATTATGGGTAAAACTGTAAAAATTGACAGCACTTCATCCCTAGCCCCAGTTTTAGATATTTTTTATAAGTGCCTAGTCACTCGCACCTGTCAACTGAATATTGCGCCGAATGCATTCTTTTGGATTCAAAACTAACCCAAATTGTCTTGACAGTGCTGAAATCCTGCTACAGAACAACAGAGAAGCTTCATAATACTCAAGAGTCATCACATGGCCTGCCAAATTCTTTGTGACTCAATTTTGCTTGTAAAATGTGCTCCTCACTTGTGAGTTCCTCCACAAGTTTGTCTCTACCGACTTTGTTTGCTTTATGATGCAAGCAAAGCGGCTCCTGTAGTAGAAAGTGACTTGGAAAAGGCACTTATAAAGCGAATTCATGGCTCGCTCTCTGTTCGACAAGCGAAACCAAGAATCCAACGGCTTTCACTGAAAAGGGTGAGCCCTTAGTCTTTACAAACAGGGGGGGGGGAGGGGCAGGAGGCTTTTTTCTTTCTTTTTCAAGTGGAAGAACATTGCAAAATAAGTGAAATTACAGAAATAAATTCGGGCTACAAAGGGTTAACAATGCGCCAAGTAGGATGAAATGCTCTTTTGTATTCAAAACAATAGACAAATCTATGCGGTTTTATAGGAAACCCCTAGGCTTACCGCCAATTTTAGGGTTAGGTTAGCCTTCGGGTTAGATTTAAGTTCGGGTTAGATTGAGTTTAGGGTTTTAAGGCTAAGGCCGGTTTACATCGTTCTCACCGCGATGTTTAGGAAAAACTTAGACTATTTGAACATGATTTGTGCAGTCTGAATACAGTCGAAGCTCTCTGTGCGACCACTCTCGTAAGCGACCAGCTCCCATAACGACCATTTTCCCGAAACCCCGTTTGAAATGTCAAATAAACTCTGTTATTTCAAGCTCTCGTAAGCGACCGCCTTATCGATGCGACCAGCTCCATTAGCGACCACAATTTCAAATCACCAACAGAGATTTTCTATTGTTTTTAAGCTCTTGTAAGCGACCATAGTACTTTTTGTCTTTAAAACATCACTCATCACCTCATAAATATCTAAACTGATACAAGCTGCACCGGTGAAATGCTATTTTCTATGTAAATATTTGCGGTTATCTATTCTTAATTAAAGTCGGGAAATAATCAAACTATTTTTAAGCATTAGTATCACATGGTTTTTTCTAGATTTATTGTACTAAGCTCTCGTAAGCAACCAACACCTATTGTTCAAATAGGAAGCCGCTTGGTGGTCGCTTACGAGAGCCATTCTCGTAAGCGACCAGCTCCTTTAACGACAGCAATTTTCAGTTCCCGAGGTGGTCACTTACGAGAGCTTCGACTGTAGACACTTAGGTCGTTGTTGATAAAGCCACTGGTTAGAGGCCATTTTACAGCGTTCTCGCAGCGATTTTTTTTGGAAAATGCAGAGAGGCTAGTTTTAGTTTTAACAATGTTTCCGCAGTTTGTTTGTCAAAAATCGAAAAACAGTCTGAATCATCACTTAGGTCTTTCTTACAGCGACCCCTCCATATATTGTTGTATTTTTTTTACCCACCCTGCACCCTGTACAACTTACATGGTCCCCAGAATGGAAGGCTTTCCCTAAATCTATGGAAATGTTAATATAAAGCATCATGCTTTATGGGAAATTTCATGGGCAATTCCATAAAATATATGTACCCCCACCACGGGCGGCATTTGAGCTTGGAATTCTGCTTGCATGGGTGGGGGGGGGGGGGGTGCTTAAGCTGGATTTCTTGATAAAAATGCTGTTAAAGTTGTTTAGTGCCTATTTTCAAATTTTTAAAAATTTTGGTGTGCCATTTTAAAGAGCTAACAGCATCGAACTGTTGGACCATGACTACCAAGTAACACATCCTTAAAGGTGTTTCTCTAAAACCATGTCTGAATTTTTTTTTTAATTTTGTGAAACTTGAAAATGCTATAAAATTTGACCTGCAAAATTTAAGTGTTTCATAACATGTTTGTTTAAGACCCAAAATAATACAAGGCAGATGTCTAAACCCAAGAATATACAGGTGTAAACTTCGCCCCCCAAAAATCCCCCCCCCCCCCCATCATGTTTTTCCTGAGTACCCCCCCTCCTCCCTCTCTGGACTTTCTTACATTTTACTGTCTTATGGAATCTTTCATTTACCTGTCTTCCCATTGCAGATAATGGTGGAAACTTTTATGAAATTGATCATGACAGGAGAAGAGTTTGGACAGAGAAGCTAACTTTACGGTACAGAATGTTTGTTGTTTATTCAGAGCTCAATTTCCATATTAAAAAGTGGGATTTGCCAATCAAGAGATAAACAAGTTCATGGCTCTCAAAAACCTTGTATCCTCAACTAAGTGTTAGTAGTTGGGGGTTGCAATGAAATGAGAATGGCAGTAATTCAAAAAGAATTGTTCCCACATTGCATAATCAGGCTGTTAGTTGTTACATGGTTTCAGTGAAGAATGTCAATTATACAAGGCAGGGCTTGAAATTGCGCCTGATACAGGCATAAATACACCTAAATATTTTCCTTTTAAACCTGCCTTTTTAGACTTGGCATATAAATAATGTTTTCAGTTTCTACAGTGTTCTCCTGGTGGATTTATGCCTAGATTTTTCATAAATTACACCTATAGAGCCAACACTTATCAAGGATTCATGTTAACTATTTGAATCCCTCCAAAATGCAGGAACGACATTCGTGACCTTGAATCCAACATGCCCTCCCAAGAGGCCATCAATCAGAGGATGACGTCACCTCTTGTCACCACTACCTTGGATACAGATAAGATTGCTTTCCAGAGGTAACATCACACGATAACTATCAAATGTCATTCCAAAGTCAGGAACACAGGAGAAGCAGCATAAGAGACACAGCTCTCAACATTTTTCATTTGCTGCTCTTTGTTCCAGGCACAAGACCATGTGGGGGTGGGGTGGAGACAAGACAGAAACTGTTGACACGTACGAATGCAAGGTGTACACAGCTAGTGGGGTCGAGGTGATTACCAAGACAAGAGTGGAACACCTGGCAGAGCAGGACAAGAAGCAGACCCAGCGTAAGACATTTTTATCATATCGTGTGGTGGCGAACTTGGATACTGGTGCTTGAGCACTTCATCCGTATCTTTTGTTTTTCCTGTTTACATATGTATTCACTTCAGTATTATGACATAATTGCGTTTATACCCTCACCTGCTCCCAGTCTGTCCTGATAGCTCAGCTTGTAGAGCACTGGACTTCGAATCCCTCATGGGGCCAGTTATTTTATCTCTTATGCTGATTACTAAGGGCTAATGCTCAGAACACAAGGGACATTTCTTTAGTACTTTAGCGTACACAGAAGGTTAACCCTTATCTCCACTTCTGTACTTGGTGCTATCTGTACGTAGCCACAGACCATTTACAGCAGAACAGAAATGGTGACCTGCAACTTTTTTCTCTAAAATGGATCACCATACCGTTACATATAATTATATTCGAAAAGGGAAACATAGGAAACTCAAACAGCGATGTCTCTGGATCCAATAGGATACAATGTCCGCAAAAATATAAGTAAATAAAGTGAAAAGCAGACAAAACAGGAGCCGAGAGATGCCAACGTTTCGGATTTTACTTTCAATCCTTCATCAGGGCGGCTACTAAAACCGTTACAAAGATGATAACGTGTATATACAAATAATGAGCTGCGCGCGCTCAAAAAGACAAACGCGCGCAAGGAAAAGAATACGCTAGTTACAAAGAGAAAAACTAAAATTCTTCTCTAAGATTGAGTCCATCAGGAGTAATTATATTCAAAGCAGAAAAGTGGTAGAACATATCACTTCTGCCTAATTTATACTCGACTTTTATACTCGACTAAATTTCTATTCTTAATTGTTTTGTAGCCCTGGCAGTACCACAAGGCATAGCTAGTAGTGGGCTGCAGAGCTTCCTTGGTATTGAAGAAGAAAACACAACAAATCCTGCTGAGGTACTGACATTCTAAGGAAATACTCCTTCACATTAATTCTGACTGAAGACGATGTTCTTGATACGTGGTCTTTGTTGACCTCAAACAAGAGGGATTGATAGCACAAGTTTTCTGAGTTGCCAGCATAATTGTAATGCAATTACCTTAACGGGCATTAGAGCGGATTTCACATGACCGTTGTGAAAGTAAACGCAATTGTGCAATCACTAGCCAATCAGAAACAAGAGTAATTACAACTTACTGCTGAATGGTTTCCTGCCCAGCCAATCAGGAGCCGAACCAATTGGCTAGTAATTCCTTGCTTGTAATTAGTTCGCAATTTGATTGGTTGATAGAAATAAGCAGCCAATGAGAAAGCAAACCAATTGCAAACACGACGGTCATCTGAAACCCGCTCTATTCAGAAATGCAGATCTAGTTTCCAATTTCTGCTTGTCAAAAACACACGTGTGAATGTACCATAGGTCTGACGTGTAGACTCCACATTGTTATCAGGATGAACAAAGTCTAGCATCCATGGATCCTGGCTCCACCAACCCCTACAAGATGACGATAGAGGAGTACTTTAGTCCCCCTACCGTCAAGGATGGGAGAGGTAAGGCACAGTCACCTCTCAGTTTGTTTGTTGATTTGCCGGTTTGTTTGTTGTTTGTTTTACATTTCGTTTTATGATTCACAGATGTTGGTAAGCTAAAAGAAATGTCAGTCAAAAAGCAGAAATTCCGTGCCACCATTTCCATGGCTGATCGCTATCCATTGTCATTACAGCAGCAGGTTCTCCCCATCATCAAACTGCTGGTAATAAGAACTGATGTACCGATAGCACAGACAATGAACTGATGTACCGATAGCACCAGACAATGAACTGATGTACCGATAGCACCAGACAATGAACTGATGTACCGATAGCACCAGACACTGAACTGATGTACGGATAGTACCAGACAATGAACTGATGTACGGATAGTACCAGACAATGAACTGATGTACCGATAACACCAGACAATGAACTGATGTACCAATAACACCAGACAATGGACTGATGTACCGATAACACCAGACAATGAACTGATGTACCGATAGCACCAGACAATGAACTGATGTACGGATAGTACCAGACAATGAACTGATGTACCGATAACACCAGACAATGAACTGATGTACCAATAACACCAGACAATGAACTGATGTACCGATAACACCAGACAATGAACTGATGTACCGATAGCACCAGACAATGAACTGATGTACGGATAGTACCAGACAATGAACTGATGTACCGATAACACCAGACAATGAACTGATGTACCAATAACACCAGACAATGGACTGATGTACCGATAACACCAGACAATGAACTGATGTACCGATAACACCAGACAACGGACTGATGTACCAATAACACCAGACAATGAACTGATGTACCGATAACACCAGACAATGAACTGATCTACCGATAGCACCAGACAATGAACTGATGTACCGATAACACCAGACAATGAACTGATCTACCGATAGCACCAGACAATGAACTGATGTACCGATAACACCAGACAATGAACTGATGTACCGATAACACCAGACACTGAACTGATATACCGATAACACCAGACAATGAACTGATGTACCGATAGCACCAGACAATGAACTGATGTACCGATAGCACCAGACAATGAACTGATGTACGGATAGTACCAGACAATGAACTGATGTACCGATAACACCAGACAATGAACTGATGTACCGATAGCACCAGACAATGAACTGATGTACCGATAGCACCAGACAATGAACTGATGTACCGATAACATGCCAAACGAACAAAACTTCGCACACAAAGCCTCATCAAACATCTTGTGTGGTAGTATCATCTTCAGTGACACAGTGCGTCTGTAGTTTGAGACGTGCATGCATATTATTGGCCATTGGAAAGGTCCCGTTTCTTTGTTATACCACAATGAAGCGTCTGATTTTCTGACAACGTCGACCGTTTAAATAATAGAGGTGTAGTTATGAGCTCATGCTGACGCTGTGCAGTCTAAGATAACATGATTTCCTGCTTGTGTTTGTATAGGAAATCATACGACTTCGAGTTCAATTTGGAATTTATTTGCACGAGTGGGTTTAAATAAGTTCCAAATTGAACGAGAAAAGTCGTATGATTTCCTTTTAATAATACACATGAAAAAGTTTCTATGGAGTCATTCAAATATATGCTGAACAAGCCGCACGCATTTTCCTTGCTTGAAATCTGGACCAAAACCTGACAGAATTTGAGCATGAACAAAAACCAAAGTTTCCATTATATAGCTCTATGTTATCAATTTATTTTGTAATCCTATTAGCATTTCAAAAGAAATTTTCCATTTTATTAACCATTTTTGCGCTTTGTTGCCTCTTTTGGCACTTTGTTACCTAAAAACTGCACTGCTCTCAGCCAATCAGAATCCAGAAATTTTTTCATGTGTATTAGTATATATAATAGGACTCTATGCTGTCCAATTAAGAAAAATTGGATGATTCAGAGGAACTCTGAAATTGGACGAGGCCGCAGGCCGAGTCCAATTTGGAGTTCCGAGGAATCATCCATTTTTTCTTAATTGGACAAGCATGGAGTTCTGTTATTTATTAATTATATAGTGAATGATAAAATGCCGAAATTGTCCAATTTCAGCGCGCGCGATCCAATTAAAAAATAATTGGACAGTTGACAACAATGGATTTCGCACTGGCTATATAATTAATAGATAAATCACATCTTGTCCACAGGCCATAAGTAATGCACACTTTGCGAAGTTGCGGGATTTTATCGCTCTCCATCTTCCGGGAGGTTTTCCGGTCAAAATAGGTAAGGTGTCCAAGCGCGATGGGCTATGCTGTTTTTTCAAACAGTGACTTTGGTTCAATTTGTTTGAGCATTGATTGGAGGGCATGACTCCTACAGCTCTTTTAACGTTTGTCTGTCTCGTGGGCGCTCAAACCTGCGCGCCCAGACCCCAAGGCACTGTGGGTAGAAGAAATTCCCTCATAACTACCAGCTGATTTCTTGCGTTCAATAACTGGCCAATCAGAATGATTTTTATTCATGTATCGCCATGGCGTTTCAGATAGATTTTTTTTTACAAATACAAAAAATATAATGATTTATGTTGTATCGCCATGGCGTTCCAGATAGATTTTTTTTTACAAATAAAAAATATTGCAATTGAGGATAAAATCTTTTCCATCTCCTCACAAAATCTTGCCTTGTGTCAAATGCAACTGGATTCTTGACTAATATATAGATTTAGCCACTGGCTAAAAGCGGAGCTCCCGGTCATTTCTCGTGATCTTGGTGGTTCACCTCCCTTGCCTCCAAAATAACTTTACCGAAGTTTGGTCACCTAGCGATGTTGCCTTCTTGAGATATTGGCTTTTCTAGTTTTTATGACGTCATCGATGACGTCATGTCACGTGACCTTGGTGGTGCACCCCCCTTGCCTCCAAAAAAAACTTTACCCAAGACCTAGCGATGATGCCTTCTTGAGATATTGACTTTTCTAGTTTTGATGACGTCATGCCGGCCCAACGAACGAACGAACGCACAAACCGGAGGTCCATGACAGAATCGTTCGATGCATATACACTTTTCTTTTGTTCCCTTTTCTCCTGCATGTAGCTATGGGGCTCCGCTACGGGGGCGCCTTCGGGAGCTCCGCTATGATTAATTATCTACTTTTGCTTTCCAAAACTGAAAAAAATTCGAAAATCTCTCGTTCGACCTTCAAACAATCCTTTGCGCACAATCCTTTGCGCACCGTGAGATCAGCTGGTAGTTGATATTTACAAGAAATACCAGTAAGGTCCCGTAGCTAATTAGTAACTGCTTATATAAAAAGATATGAAGATTCACTAGCTTCTCTCCAGACACTTTAGCGGTCTGGGCGCGTAGTATCTGCGGACGATTTGGGGCTCAAGTTGCCGATACTTTGATCACTCATCTGCATGCTCGTATTGACGTCTCAACTTTGCTTATTTAAGTCTCTTAATTAACCGTATAGAACAAACCTTGAAAATGTTAATATATCAAGCGATCTAACAGTGTAACCGTCTCGTTAAACCAGAAATCCCCCTGTTCCACGTCCTTAACGCCAAGATTACATTTGGAAACATCAACGCCCTGGAGAGTGACGTCACCGGAGTGAATTTAGCACGCGAACCCATCACACGTGGAGAGCCTGTGGAAAGTGAGGACCGTGAAGAGGATACAGAGCCTGTTGCCGAGGCCGAGACGCATTCCCAGCCGCATGCACATTGTAAGATTGAAGAGATGTGTTTCGAGATTCCTGCCGGATACAGAAAACTGCAGATAGGAGAGCAACCAGGTATGAACTTTATCCTACTTACTTTTGAGGCAGAAACTTAGTAACACGACCTCGGTTATCTTACGAACCTCTTTCTCGAGCTAAATCAATATTAACTCTAAACTAGTTGATTGTAGCACCCATTCGCCCTATTGTATTTACCCCTTGTATTTGTGGTTGATTGTAGCATCCATTCACCCTATTCTAGTAACTTACCCATTGTATTTGTGGTTGATTGTAGCACCCATTCGCCCGATTCTAGTAACTTTCCCATTATATTTGCGGCTGATTGTAGCACCCATTCGCCCTATTCTAGTAACTTACCCATTATATTTGCGGCTGATTGTAGCACCGATTCACCCTATTCTAGTAACTTACCCATTGTATTTGTGGTTGATTGTAGCACCGATTCACCCTATTCTAGTAACTTACCCATTGTATTTGCGGTTGATTGTAGCACCCATTCGCCCCATTCTAGGAACTTACCCATTATATTTGCGGCTGATTGTAGCACCCATTCGCCCCATTCTAGTAACTTACCCATTATATTTGCGGCTGATTGTAGCACCCATTCACCCTATTCTAGTAACTTACCCATTGTATTTGCGGTTGATTGTAGCACCCATTCGCCCCATTCTAGTAACTTACCCATTATATTTGCGGCTGATTGTAGCACCCATTCGCCCCATTCTAGTATTTGCGGTTGATTGTAGCACCCATTCGCCCCATTCTAGTAACTTACCCATTATATTTGCGGCTGATTGTAGCACCCATTCACCCTATTCAAGTAACTTACCCATTGTATTTGCGGTTGATTGTAGCACCCATTCGCCCCATTCTAGTAACTTACCCATTATATTTGCGGCTGATTGTAGCACCCATTCGCCCCATTCTAGTATTTGCGGTTGATTGTAGCACCCATTCGCCCCATTCTAGTAACTTACCCATTATATTTGCGGCTGATTGTAGCACCCATTCACCCTATTCTAGTAACTTACCCATTATATTTGCGGCTGATTGTAGCACCCATTCGCCCTATTCTAGTAACTTTCCCATTATATTTGCGGCTGATTGTAGCACCCATTCGCCCCATTCTAGTAACTTACCCATTATATTTGCGGCTGTTTGTAGCACCCATTCACCCTAGTAACTTACCCATTATATTTGTGGTTGATTGTAGCACCCATTCACCCTATTCTAGTTACTTACCCATTGTATTTGTGGTTGATTGTAGCACCGATTCGCCCCATTCTAGTAACTTACCCATTGTATGTGCGACTGATTGTAGCACCCATTCGCCCTATTCTAGTAACTTACCCATTATATTTGCGGCTGATTGTAGCACCGATTCGAGACGAGGAGGATGAGCTGCTACAGCTAGCCATTCAGCAGAGCCTTCTAGAATACGGGGTCCAGACAAATGAAGACCGGGCCATCCAAGAGTCACTAGAAGATGACGATGCTATGCTACAGAGGTTGGTAATATCTTGTGTTGTGTTGTGTTGTGTTGTGCTGTTTGTGTTAATGTAGAGTGGTGTGGTGTTGTGTTGTTATGTGCTATTGTGTTTTGATGGTTCATTGCGTGTAGTGCCATGTAGTGTTCTTGATAGCAGGTAGCATCATCCCCCACTTCTAGGTGGACGCAACTTGAAAATTCGAATTTCAGGGAGCATTGACTCAAAATCCATTGGCACAAGTGGCTCCCAAAGAAGTAAACTAACTCAAGTGTGTGAGGGCGATAGGTATGGATGTTGCTTTGGGCAAGCAACCTGACCGAATTGCGCAGTGGTACAGTGTCGGGCTGTTGTGCGGAGGAAGGGGCTATCCAGGCTACTGTTAGGGAGCTCTTTCCGCTGGTATTGGCATGTGTTATGGGCATGTGTTATGGGCATGTGTTGTTGGCATGTGTTGTTGGCATGTATTATTGGCATGTGCTATTGGCATGTACTATTGGCATGTGTTATTGGCATGTGTTTTCGGCATGTGTTGTCGGCATGTATTATTGGCATGTGCTATTGGCATGTGCTATTGGCATGTGTTATTGGCATGTGTTATTGGCATGTGTTGTTGGCATGTGTTGTCGGCATGTGTTGTCGGCATGTGTTCTTGGCATGTGTTCTTGGCATGTGTTATTGGCATGTGTTATTGGCATGTGTTATTTGCATGTGTTATTGGCATGTGTTATTGGCATGTGGTATTGGCATGTGTTATTGGCATGACGTCACGGTGCGTTCACCTATATGCTACGATGTTATTCCTGTGCAGGGCAATCCGTGAGAGCATGCGTGATTATGGCACGCCAGATGGCAACTCAACTCCTCCTGTAAATGGCGAAGACGAGACACGTGCTGCTGACTATGTCGAGGATGAGGTAGAGGAACAACTACGCTTGGCAATGGCGCTCTCCGAAAAACAACAACAGGAGGACGAGAAGCGGCGCAAACAAGAGGAAGAAGAACTACAAATGGTTCTCCAGCTATCTATGAATATCAAGTAAAGGATTTCTAGGAATTCGTCTATTTATTTCTACTGCTGGTTTAATAATCAATCTTCCAAGAGATTGTGTAAAATGAGTAACTATATAAACAATGAGGCAGAGCTGCCAGTAGTTTTGCGGGAGGTTGCACTACCAGTGGGTAAGAGAACGGCCGGTTGCCATTTGAATACTCAAGCACAGACATAGGAAATTAGATTATTTTAATGAGCTGACGTTTTAAACTGTACTGTGGAGTTTAGCGAATATTGGTAAATCTCTTAAAAAGATGAACTTGGAAAGCTTTTTAAAACTCAGTTATGCAAATATTCCTCCTCCGCCTCAGTTTTCTTTGTTTTAAAAATCACCAATAAATAATACCATAACTAAAATAACAAAACGCAAATCTACAGTTTGCAGGTAAATAAAACTGTCATGGTGTTCGATAAAAATCCCTTGATATCCTATGACCTACCATGTGTAACGTAGATTAAACACAACCCAAAAGTAAATCATCCTGTTTTCCCAGAAAACAAAAAGAGTTCAGAATTTTTTATGCGGATAAAGCAGTGTTCCCACGGGTCCTTGAAAACCTGGAAAGTCATGGATTTTAGAAAGGTTTACAAAAGCTCATCAAAGTCATTAAAAGTCTTGGAAATATTTTCCTGAAGAAATATTTACAAGATGCCTGGGTGTGCTTCTTGTAAAATTTTGAATTAAAGGATACCACTATCTCTTATCGTGCGCGAAAACCCACATTTTTCATGATGAAAGGTAATGAAATTTTTCGAAACGTCATTGAAAAGGTCCTTAAAAGTCCTGGAATTTCCCAATCCTGAAAACGTGGGAACGCTATAAAGGGATCTTTGCACAAGATAACTGTTATTATATACGTTTAGAAAGTCATTGCGGCAGTTAATTTGTCATGATACCAAAATGGGTATTAACTGCCCTCCCATTCGAAAACGGCACGACAGAATTTTATTTCTTTAATATAGAAACGGAATGGTTTATTGTAAATGTTAGTGTTACTCTTCAGACTTAGAGAGTTAAGGCTCTAGATTGCACTGTCTCGAGCTCACTGTATGTTTTTGGATATTTTATGGCATCAAGTTTCTAAAACCTTCAGAAAAAAGTATATTTGAAATGTTTTCGTTTTCTGGGCAAGTGGAGCGATTGCTGTCGATTTCCAGTAAATTAGCCTTGGACCGGCGTAGATTTTAATGAACTATAGATAATCGGATAAATTTAATATAGAGGTCACTTGTTAAAAACAAGTATGATTACGTGAAAATGTTGTAAGAGTAGCTGTACATATGGAAAATGTGCTAATAAACTATTTAAACTCGTCCATCTGATTTTTTTATCTGAGTAGACACCATCATTATGTACTTTAGATGGTAAAACTTCAGTCGTCGTCGAGTCTACAAGCTCTTTATCATTGATTATGTGTTCACGGGTGCATCCTTGGGCCGCGTCATGCAAAAAAGGACAGACGTCATCACACAAAAAAGGCTCAAATTTTACATTTGCAAGCGTGTCGCTCGTTTCACGTTCTCCCCACCCCACCAGAGAGAAAATGAAATTAGCGACACGCCAGCGCCTGCATAGGAGGCTAGTCACACTACTTTCCTTATCTAGTAGGCCAAAATAGAGAAAAGCTAGGAGACTTTCGTCAGAAAATAAGGCGGTGGGCCTATTGCAGTCCGTCTGTCACGTGCTTGTACTGGGACGTAAAATGATTACAAACAAAAGAACTTGGTCAATTCTCTTCGAATACCCACATTTTTAGTCAAATTTCTTGGCGATTTTCGTAAACAAGTGAACTAAAACGTTTGTTTGCGTCCCTTGGGAAGCTATTATAGACGTCATAAGCTTCTGTAGACGTCTATTCATAGGCTTGTAGCGAAATAACAAGTACATGACTGTTCAGCTGCAAAGAGCCTGTTATGTCGTCCGGGCTCTTCTTGCATGCAGCGGCCAATCATAAGGCGATTCCGATGACAAAGATGTACTACCTAGATTTTTTTCAAACTTGGTACAATTGATGCCCATGCATAGGACATTCAAAAAATGCAAAAAAAAGATGGGGTCACCATGCTCGTTTTCGCGCTGTTGGACCGTTATTTACGTGATATTTGACTGTTTGACGAAATCCCGGGGGGGGGGGGAGGTGGGACTCCCATATTTTTTGGTCGGGGATGACTGTCGTATCTTTTAGGGGTTAAAATCACGGTGGTTTGGTCTCTTTTAGGGGTGATCTTGATCTTCAATAAATTTTAGGGAGATTGGTATCTCTAAGGGCCGAATCTGTGTCCAAATTGTTTTTTCCCATGATGGTGCTTCTAAAAACCGTGTAAGAAAGAGAGATTATTCGATGAGAAGACGATAAATTAGAAACAAACACGGAAATTTCTTGATGGGTATCTTTCACCTGTTACCTGTGTTCTTCGCGCCTACTTGGCACATGAAGACCTCATCTTTTAGGATATCTTTTAGGGTAATACATTTTTTGAGCCACGCCATGGCCCGCCATGTTTGGTATCTTTTAGGGGTGAAACTGAAAATTTCCGACGATCATCCCCGACTAAAAAATATGGGAGTCCCCCCCCCCCCCCCCCCCGGGGGACGAAATATGTTTGAAATTCAAAAAAATACGAAAAAGTTCGCTTTCTCTCGCCTGCAAAAAAAGTGGGTTTTGGAAATTTTCACTGAGGATTCTGTACGGACCATAATGATAAAATTACGGAGTCGAGGCCGCGGAACTGAACAAATCCACAGGCATACCGACCACCAGAAGATTTGACTCCTACTCAGAACACCAGAAGCACTCGAAGACATTCACAGACCTACCAGCAGTTACAGGCCAATAGGAGGATCCTTTGTTTACATTTTGAGCTCATTAGCATAAGCAATGTTCAGAATCAGACCGTTCGAGAGAGCTATAAAATGATGAGTTCTGAATATCAATAGAGGACTGTAAATGAAACATAATTGGAAAATTTCAAGCTGATATCTCGAATTCTAAGCGCGTGGTGCAACGTTCAATTTAGAGGAAACATGTGAGCAAATTAGCGTTTTGCCCCAATGATTTTCACACAATTTTGAAAAGCTTCAACTATCCTGAAAAATGACACAGAAAGAAAGGAAACAGGTCAAGACTGTTTAAGAATGAAAAATAAACTTGTTTTGAGCTTTTCGTTGCATTTTCAAAGTTAAAAACGGCGTTTCAAAATTCCGAGAATGTAAACAATGACGTCAGCAAGGATCCTCCTATATCTTGGCCTATTAAACTACTCATTCTTCCTACGAACTATTCGTACATGGAACTGTCTTCCTGCTGACGTTGTGAGCGCTGCAGACCTGCCATCATTTAGTTCGGCTCTTACACCACAGGCAGCCCAAGTATAATGGTCGTTAAAAAAAAATATTCTGGCTTGGTGATATTTATAGTGTTTATGGGCTTTGTGTAAGAGTAATCGAAAAACTCGCTAAATTGCTATAAAATCGTCACTGAGTTCTGGTAAATGATGGCAAATAAAAGTAGAAGACTTACATTAAGTTGTCCTGTTGTCCTTTCCTCGTCTAGAGTGTTTCCGAGGGTTAGAGGGGCCCGGTGGAACCCTCGGAAACACTCTTAAACGCCTCTAGACGAGGAAAGGACAACAGGACAACTTAATGTAAGTCTTCTACTTTTATTTGCCATCATTTACCAGAACTCAGTGACGATTTTTATAGCAATTTAGCGAGTTTTTCGATTACTCTTACACAAAGCCCATAAACACTATAAATATCGCCACGCCAGAATATTTTTTTTAACGACCATTATACTTGGGCTGCCTGTGCTTACACCTGCTATAAGAGCGCTCAAGGTGCCCAACCACGTCTGTCCCTCCCGTAATTAGAGACATCTAACATAAGGAGTATCTATTCTAAGTTCTAAGATAGAAATGTACCTTGTATTGATGACAAGCAAATAGACCGTCGTTACGCAAGACGCGCTTGTCTTATAAGGCATCTTGTTTTGTCTTCCAAGTGTGCACAAATGCATGACGGGAATGCGGAAGGCCCCAACTGGCAAGGTGTTGTGGGTAATATTGTGGGAGTAAGCAACTCCATTCCATCATAGCCTTGGAAAATACAATTTTTTAGACGTGTCAAAATGCCGGTAAGCAATTTTTTTGGTCATGTACAAGTATCATGTCTTGATGTTTTAATAAGAGCTTTTTTCCCATTGAATTCTCTTTATTAAGGCGTACCATTCATCACTTTCGTCGCCGATGTCAGTTGGCAATATGGCGCTGCTTCCGCTAAACACGAGCTTCAAAGGTCCGGCCTTGCCAGGAGGTGAGAAAACAACGGATCTCATAACAGTCTTCTGCAGTTGAAAATTTAATTGGGGGTTCTTGCCTGTGGATTTTCTTGCCAAACGTCTCACAAAAACCTCTAAGACAAGCTCCCTTTGACTCAAGGATGTACCCTACAATTCTACGTGTCTCATCTGCACGAATCCCTGCATACATACACTGCATGAATGCAGCCACTACCCATAGCTAGTGTAAGCAAAATTAACCTAATTCCAATTATTTGGATGTGTCATTCTCGATGGCCTGCTTAATATTGTCCATTGTCCCGTTATTACAAACGTTCTACCTGAATCTTGTAGAAATTATTGGCTTCAGCTTTTTGCTGTTTTCGGTCCTTGACACCTTTGTATGGCTATGTAGAATGGGTGAAGCTGGTCATATCCAGAGATGCAACTGGACTCCTCTTTGTTTTAATAATGATCTGGGGGACAAAAATAAGTAAACACTTGGCTATCCAGGCTGTTCCCCGCTCCCCTGTTCAATGTTGTTTGGTGCGCGCAACGTTAATTCAAATTGGCATGCTCCAACTTTGGAAGGGGGAACGGGGTGTTTACGATACTTTTGTCCGCCGCTGTCTGAGTGAAGTAACGCATGCGCACTAGCCTACTTTAGGCACTTGGAAAAATAATACGTGACTGTCTGAAATCACACACAAATGAGGGCTTATTTGTTGCCCCTAAAGTTTCCCCCAAAAATGGTGTTTAGGAGAAAATTTATTCCTAAACCAGTGCTTTCATATTATTCAGAACATACAGAACAGTTTTTCAAACGCTTCTGCTCGATTCTTAAAATATTTCGCTTGATGTTTTCTGTCGATGTCATCATTTTGCACTGGGTGTCTGAGCTGATAGTTTGCGCCAACTGCGAAGCTATTAAAGGCAAAAAATCTTACAGCTAGTTTTAACCACGAGATTCTAGATAAAAGGGAGAGTTTACGATTCTCAATCCGCAGCACGGGGGAAGTTTACTTGTCTGTTTGTTTGCTTTTTAACAAGATACAGCACTCTGTCTGGTACAGGGCCATGTGCCATTGGTAAATGGTTAAGTTGCCGCCATTTGACTTAACCATCAGAAAAGCTTGGTTCTCCGGGATAATTGATTTCAAACTAGGATAAAAATATCACTATATCTTCACTAACACTACTATATTTGTTCTCAACCAAAAAGGCGAGAGAAAAATACAGTTTTAATGAAGTAAAAAGCGTGGTAAACCATTAGCGACAATATATAAAGAGAGTAATACTTGTCTTTTTATCATTATGAGCAGCTTAACCATTCAACTTAACCGTAATATTTTTCTTACATGCTCAAAGGTAAACAAAGTTCTAACCCTGTATGTCGAATATAGCGCTAGATTGCTAGCCATTTCAAAAGCTTAAACTTTAAAATGTGGATAAAACGAAGACATTTGGGCGAGTTTAAGTGAACGGTTAAGTCGGTTAAGTGTAATGTGGTGGTGCTTGTTTGACCATATGTATTTTCATATTTGGCGTCTGTTGAAGGCCCGAGGTCGCGCATGAAAAAAGCATCGAGTCTCTAATTCTCATTGCATTTGACATCTCAGAAACCTCGCTTTTGAACATTATTCTTGCTTTCGTGAGATGTTCCCCATTACAATAACTAAAGTGATAGCCTTAGATTTTTTTGTATTTGGTAACTCGCCAGTAATTTTGAGACTGATTGGCTTTCCTTTCGTCCTATTATTTGTACAATTTGTCTAAGACTTTAACAATACTTTATAGATTTCAATTTCGAATATTAGCACATTCTCTTAAAGAATGAAATCGGCCAAATGTCTTCAAAACACACCGATGCTCAGGCTATTGCGCTCGTTTGTCAATTTACCGTTAACTTTGCTTGATCCTTCTATCGTGAAATCATAGCACAGAGCTCGTTCTTCAGAGAATCCGCTCTATTCTCCTCCTCTATAAGTTGCCGAAATGTATTGTGCTTTCATTATGAGACTCAAATCCATAACTTTTGCCTAAGTTAGCGACATTTTGAGCACAAATGTATCGCGTAATGACGAAAAAACCGGCTCTTGTGCGACACTCTTAGGTCACGTTATACTTAACTAAACTGTCATTTTGACGAATGCCAGCTATCGATTTCAGCTCAGACAATGGGGGACAAAAATAAGTAAACACTTGGCTATCCAGGCTGTTCCCCGCTCCCCTGTTCAATGTTGTTTGGTGCGCGCAGCGTTAATTCAAATTGGCATGCTCCAACATTGGAAGGGGGAACGGGGTGTTTACGATACTTTTGTCCGCCGCTGTAGAATGGGTGAAGCTGGTCATATCCAGAGATGCAACTGGACTCCTCTTTGTTTTAATAATGATCTAAACATATAAAACCAGAGCAGGATTGAACTCCAATTGCCTAAAAGGAGGCCCTGCCCTAAATCTGGGGTTGGGTCAGGGAAATAAAACATAATAATTATCGGCTAGACTGCAGAATACCCCCTTGCATATACAAAATAGTTGAGAGTTGGAACCTTGGCAAAGTTAAGTCCTCAAGATGGCTTCTTCTTTGTTAAGCAGTTTTGTGCAATAAATATGTGACCCTCCATGGGAAAACGTTACTTAACGATTTTCCGTTGTTTGCTCTTTTTTAACGGTCTGATAACGGCCTCTGAGGCCGTTATAACGGTTTTCTGAACCGTTATAACGGGCAGCAGAAAAAAAGTAACGCCTTTGGAGTAACGGTGTAACGGGCTAGGCTTCAAAATTAACGCTTAGGCTTGACCGTTATAACGGTCTACCTTCTAGAAAATAACGCCCTGGCAAAAATAAATAACGCTTTCGAATAACAGTGTAACGGGCTGCTCGGAAAAAGTAACGCTTAGACTTAACCGTTATAACGGCCTAGTTTTAAAAAATAACGCTCTGACTTGATCGCCATAGTCGTCTTCTTTCTAAGCGCTACCTAGACTAATGCCTCGAAATAACAGTATACGTTTCATACACAAAGAACACGTGTAACCTAAAGCAGTGCAATCGTGTTTTTATGAATTCAAGACAATAAACGCAAAGATAGCCTTAACCTTTTGCGCATCAGCAATGTCGATTATTTTAGCAGTATAAAGCACACATCCTGAACTTGTAGTTGGCGATTTTGACACACAAGTAGATATGAAAATGTTATGCTTAATGAGTTTGCTTTATTCCCTAGGTCTCTTCAAAGCAGGAGATCGCAAAAACGAAACTGTCCTGACACATTCGCGTCAAACATTCACGTGGGCAATTATGTCAACAACACGGATCACGTCACAATAAAATCGACTCACCAGTATGACGTCGTCAAATTAAATCTGCCTTGATCTTGTATTAAATTCACATTAATTCTGATAAGCTCGATATGTGTGGTCCACCAAACATGTTAATTCTGATACGTTCAATAGAACCAAGGTATGAAGTAGAAAGTATCGTCCAGCATCCGATGCGTAGCGAAAGTTTTGACTCGTCAATAAGCATTTTAGTTTATATGCGTTGTCATGGAAACACAGATAGCATTGTCAGGAACGTCGCGATCATTAATTGACTTTTGAAAGGCAAAACAAAAGGCATGGGCTGAAAGTGAAGCGCTGGAATAGCGATACTTCACCAGTGGGAACATTTTTCACGAAGCGAATGGCGATGGTTTACGCGGTGCGGGAATTTCACATTCATGCAAAAAGAAATTGCTCCGTTCATGCTTGTGAGTTATCACACTCACTTAAGGAAAAAAAATATGTTCAATGGCCGAAAACCCATCGTAGTTTTTCATCTAAACTCCCGGACTCCTTGAGACGGGTGTAATTAGTTAATTAGTTCTCGTATTCGCAATGCTTAACGCAGACAGGGAAGCCATTTTGTAGTAACAGCCTAGTGGGCAAGTCTGGGCGGCGAACTGCAGAAAACTCCACAACGCAGCGCAATTGCTTTTCTCGACAGAAAATGTATAAAGATTTAGTGATATTTTACTTGATTTAATCTGTTGAGGTGACCTCCCCGTGCCGGAAATAATATATAAGCGCAACGCTTGACAGAGTTTTATGCAAGGATTAAATGAAAAACAGAGAGAAAGAAAGACGCAATCAGTTATTATTGAAACATATTTTATTCGTGCTTGTCTCCGTGTACTGTGTCCGCTGTGCGCCAATGCTTCTCCGGTACTTCTCCCAGGAGTCGAAGATGAACGACCGCTTGAGAACCAAAAGTACCTACTCATGACAGCAGAAAAAGAAAACCCGAAACTGCTTTGCAAACATGTCTGACGGTCTTCGATGAAATCAAACGCTTTGCCGCGGGCCGTTATAACGGGCTGATAAAAAAAAATAACGCTTTGCCCTGACCGTTATAACGGGTTGATTTGAAAAACGCTCTCTCCAGAAGACATAACGCTCTGCCAAAAATTATTAACGGTCTCAACCTAGAAAAATAACGCTTTGCCTAGGCCGTTATAACGGCCTCATTCGGAAAGTTAACGCTTTGCCTAGGCCGTTATAACGGGCTGTTCTAAAAAGTTAACGCCCTCTTGAGGTCAGATAACGGTTTGGTAGACCGTTATAACGGTCTGATAACGGTTTCTGGCTACAAGGAAAAATCGATAAGTTACGTTTTCCCGTGGAGGGTCACATATGTCATTTTGTTACATTTTTATCATTATTATTATTATTATTATTATTATTGATATTTTTCTTGCTAATGTAAAGCGCTTCAGAATACTTTGGTAATGTAAGCGCTATATAAGTGCCATTATTATTATTATTATTATTTACAGCCTACAGTCAGTTTTCTCAAGACCTTTGGCCTATGACCTTTTGATCTATATAGACTGACCCCAAAATAACATAGTATTTATTTTCATGCATAGACTAGAGCTGAATTAAACTTGCAAAGAAATTAGCATGTACACCACAGAATTCAGCTTGTGCAGACTAGGGTCTTGATGGTAGGATTCAGGGCCCCTCACAAGTCAACGAGAGCATGTTATTCGTTGGATTGTGGACCACTTGAAATAATAAAAAAAGCTCCAAAAAATAATTACCTCAAAATTCAATGTTGCGATGGGCGATTGGCGATTTTTAGCTGTCAATCAAACCAAAACGCTGGATTCATCCTCTTCAGTGGGTTAAAATTGATTGCCAAATCAACCAAAATGATACTAAGTCAACTTTCTGGTTCAAGAAAATTAACATTGCAGTTTTCTTTTTTTGGCTATATTACATTCTGCTGTGTGAAATGAAGAAAGCAAAGAAACAAATATCTTAGTGTCCAGGCCCGTAGCCAGCATGAGGCGAGCGAGGCACTCTCCTGGGTTTGTGTTAATGATAAACTAACAGTTTAACTTCCTGCTTCATAATTAGAAGAAAATTGTATAGTGATTTTTTTTCTGGAACTCTGGCTCTCTGGCTCACTCTGCCTCGGTAATGATTTTTTTTCTGGCTATGGGCCTGGTATCATAGCATTTTTATAGCTTTTCAACAATTTTACATAAACCTAATTGTTAATTTTTACTGTCTTTTACCTTTTTCAGATGGCAATGCAGACATAGTTGATGAGGCAATATATTATTTTAAAGCAAATGTTTTTTTCAAGAGCTATGAAATTAAGGTAGGCCCATCTAACACGAGTACTTGCATGTGTGAATATGTTTATTTCATGATCAAGCCTGAGTCAGTCAAGAGCCATCCATGTGCCAACATCAGGTATATTTGCAAACCCAATCCAGGGATGTTTCCTGCCCCATATTATTTGTCCTATTATCAAGATATTGTTACCTATAGCCTTTACTCCTTAAAACAAAGTACTTCAAGTATAGGGTTTTGGATAAGAACTATATGGTTTTACAAAAGTCATGCACAGGGCTCATATTCTGTTATGATGAAGTATGGATAAGCACTTTTTCAAGTCTAAATTGGTATCCAGAGTGAGGGATTCAGAATCCATTGGTCGAGATCCTGGATCCATAGGTCTGGATCCGGGATCCAAAACTTCTGTGGATCCCTTTACATGGGGCAAGTTGTTACTCTGCAAGTTGTGTAGGTTGTGATTCCAGGCATGGCAAACTTGGTATTTTTATAGCACCTGGGAGATGGGAACATATGAGAAGGGAATTTAGCATTGCCCAAGAGGTAAAACTTATCATATAAATATCTCTTTTGTTGTTATTGTCAGAGTGAAGCAGACAGAGTACTTATCTACCTGACTTTGTACATATCAGAGTGCTTAAAGAAACTTCAAAAGGTATAGTTGATTTGGATGTGACAGAAGCCATTCAACTTTGAAGCTGAGAATTATTATTATGGAAAAGCTGCAGGGGTTGTGCAAGCGAATTGGGGCTAAAGACTAATAGTCCTTGAGGTTTCTATACATAGCCTTGATTGTCCTTGAATTTCATCTTGTGTGATTCATATGAACCCTGTAAAGTCATAACACCAGCAAATGATTTCGCTAAGCACTCACTTATTATTTTGATTTTGATGCTGTTAGGCCTAGTACATACGCCGCTCTTATCATGAGCCGATCCTATTATTAGCAGTAAAGCGCATGAAAAGAACGGTGTATGAATCAAATAGGAGCAGCTTATACATTAGGAGCATGCTAGGCATTCTTCCCTATTGGTCTAGGCGTGCAGAATGGCTGTGGCGTGCCTTCGATTCAAACGCTGTGCTTTTCATGAGCCGTTCCAAATGCATATATTACCAAAATGCTCTAATAAATTATTTTAATGGATTTGATATGTAGCAAACCATGAAGAACAGCTAAACAGCGGCTGTCGTTACAAACAGCCGAGCTTTACATGTGCTAAATCACCTTTTTCTTTGTATTACGCCAAAAGAGAACAAATAAAAATGGCTAAACGTACGTATAGACATGTGTGCATCTTGCTTCAATGATACAGAATTTCTATGTGCCAAGTGCAAGCTCCCGTTATGGGAAGCTTGTACAATATCACAAGGCGAACCTGGCTGTGTGACAAAGATAAATGTTTGGGATTTTGACCCTGTTTTTTTCGCCTTCTCGCATTTTGAAAGAAAAAGTAGAAATTTGTTTTTGCCTTTCATAACAAGGCCGTAAAGATTGCACAAAAGACTGCTGATTGTAATGCACTTTTTTTAGTCTATGGTGTGCATGACAACCGTAGATTATTGCTATCGAAGGTGTTGTGGCCCAGGTTCAGCACTTTTTTTTCATTTTTTTTTTTCATCACCTCATTTGCATTGGCTTGCGTCAGTAAGCACGCCATCTGAATCAACAGCCGCTCTTTAGGCAGTTTAGGCCGACCCAAATAATATCTAATAGTATCGGCTCATGATAAGAGCTGCGTATGTACTAGGCCTAAGCTTGCTACAGGGTAGGTAGCATTGTTTCATGGATGGTAATTGTTTTCCAGATTCAGAACAAGGTACAAGCAAAGAAAGATATGCAAACTCTTGCCATTGCCAACTTTGAGCTGCCTGGAGATGCAGGCTTCCCTTTAAATGCAATGTACCAGAAACCATCTAGCAAGCAGGATGCTGGTGAGCTCAAACCCTTTAACATATTTTACTGGGTACATGTAATTCCATGTGGATTTGATGAACTGATAAACAAGGTTTTTACTTGCTCTAGACGTTAGTTACTGCAGTGTAGCTTTGTTTAACAAACATGGTGTTATTGATGGTGTTATTGATGGTGTTATTGATGGTGTTATTAATGGTGTTATTGGTGGTGTTATTGGTGGTGTTATTGATGGTGTTATTGATGGTGTTATTGATGGTGTTATTGATGGTGTTATTGATGGTGTTATTGATGGTGTTATTGATGGTGTTATTGATGGTGTTATTGGTGGTGTTATTGATGGTGTTATTGATGGTGTTATTGATGGTGTTATTGATGGTGTTATTGATGGTGTTATTGATGGTGTTATTCTCGGTTTTCATGTGACGTCATCAAAAGCTAACTTCTAAACCGAGAGACCTACAGATATGTCCTTTCTGTGATGAATATAACTCTATTCAAGGATTTGTCACACGATATTTTGGCACCTTCTGCCAAATAGTTCTCGAGATATTGCCAAAGCTATTTATGTCACGCAACACCAGTCACATATTTTGAACTTGCCGTATTTCACTCGATTTGCACTGTTCTTACCTTTTTGGCACGTCAGCATGTTATAAAAGCTCATACCTTACTATTCTGATACTACTCTTGTTATTTTGATTGAAAATAGAGTCTTTTTGGATACCCGATTAATTGGCCGCCATTATGGAGCCCCTCTACTGGGGCTCCAACATGGCGACTCCATAGAATTACTGTACAAAATGGCGCACATTCACTTGCGAATATCTCGCTCGGAAAGTGACCAATCGGCCTAAAATTTACCCAAGAAACACAATATTACATATTCTTTATAATTCTATTAGGTATCTAGTGTTTATAGGCCAATTTAGAGAAATAAATTTAATCACGTGACAAGTGAAAACCAAGAATTGATGGTGTTATTGATGGTGTTATTGATGGTGTTATTGATGGTGTTATTGGAAGTGTTATTGATGGTGTTATTGATGGTGTTATTGATGGTGTTGTTGGTGGTGTTATTGATGGTGATATTGATGGTGTTATTGATGGTGTTATTGGTGGTGTTATTGGTGGTGTTATTGATGGTGTTATTGATGGTGTTATTGATGGTGTTATTGGTGGTGTTATTGGTGGTGTTATTGATGGTGTTATTGGTGGTGTTATTGATGGTGTTATTGGTGTTATTAATGGTGTTATTGATGGTGTTATTGATGGTGTTATTGGTGATGTTATTGGTGGTGTTATTGATGGTGTTATTGATGGTGTTATTGATGGTGTTATTGATGGTGTTATTGGTGGTGTTACTGATGGTGTTACTGATGGTGTTATTGGTGGTGCTATTGATGGTGTTATTGGTGGTGTCATTGATGGTGTTATTGATGGTGTTATTGGTGGTGTTATTGATGGTGTTATTGGTGGTGTTATTGATGGTGTTATTGATGGTGTTATTGGTGGTGTTGTTGATGGTGTTATTGATGGTGTTATTGGTGGTGTTATTGGTGGTGTTATTGATGGTGTTATTGATGGTGTTATTGGTGGTGTTATTGGTGGTGTTATTGATGGTGTTATTGATGGTGTTATTGATGGTGTTATTGGTGGAACAGACTCACCCTGCCCATGATGCATTGCTTTGTTTTTCTTTACATAATTCATTTCATCAGAAACTCTGATTCTCGTGTTTGTAAAGGAAAATACACTAAACTGACAAAATAAAGCTTTTTGTTGGGTCTCTGATTTTTGATGGTAAATAGCAGTGATGTAGTGCATTGTTGGCAGGGTACATCCTTTAAAGTTCTACATGTATGTCTTTATATGTTTTTAACATCCGATTATTCCTTTCTAGATACCATGAGGCTTTACCTGACTCAACTGAGACAAGAACTTGGCCAGAGGATTGTAGAGAAAGTGTTTGATCCCCAGACAGACAAGCCGACAAAGGTCAGAAGGCTCTATTAACACTACTTAGCTCATGTCAGCAAAGCCACGTGGCCCCTGTATTTTTCCGTCCTGAACCTCCTTGTCATACTTTTTAAATGCAGGAGTATCCATCAGCTAAAAATGATTTATAATCTAATATATATATTTAGCCACTGGCTAAAAGCAGAGCTCCTGGTTATAAAATTTTCTGTGTGAATGAAAGGGATTCCCATGTGTACATGGTTTACATGGTTGCTTTAGAGTCTTCCCTTCACAAGATATTAATTTTTCAAGCATAGATGACGTCATCGATGACGTCGTATCACGAGACCAGCTCATTTCGCTCATCTGGTGATCTAGACTACACTACCCAAGTTTGGTTGTTTTAGAGTCTTCCCTTCACGAGATATTGATTTTCAAGCATAGATGATGTCATCGATGACGTCGCATCGCGTGACCACTTCATTTCGCTCATCTGGTGACCTGGACTATATTACCCAAGTTTGGTTGGTTTAGAGTCTTCCTTTCATGAGATATTATACACTTAATGACTGCTTCCGAGGGAAACAGCGAGTTTTGTTTTCCCGAGAATCTTGATGTTTCCCGAGACGAAGTCGAAGTCGGTTGTTTCGCTCAACTGGTGGCCTAGACTACACTACCCAAGTTTGGTTGTCTTAGAGTCTTCCCTTCATGAGATATTGATTTTTCAAGCATAGATGACGTCACCGATGACGTGATATCACGTGACCACCTCATTTCGCTCATCTGGTGGCCTAGACTACACTACCCAAGTTTGGTTGTTTTAGAGTCTTCCCTTCACGAGATATTAATTTTTCAATCACTGATGACGTCATCGATGACGTCACATCACGTGTCCGTGTTACAGCACCCCCCTTGTGGCATAGACAAAATATCCCAAGTATATAATTTTTTCTTTGCATACACGGACGGACGAACGGACGGCGTACGCTATAGGTTTAATACCAGAAAAATAAAGAAAAAATCATATCTCCCGAAGGGTAGCTTCTATAGAAGCCAAACTTGGACAAACTTTGAAAGACCATAAGAGGAACTCTACACCAAGGTCACATGCCCTTACGTCATCAATGACGTCATCAAATGATCCATAATGCCCGTGACGTTCAAAAATCAACTCGATAGTATACTATAGGTATGGTGCTCCGCTTGCGCGGGCCTTGGCCTAGGTATGGTGCTCCGCTATTAGGGACGTGTCATTATTTACCGGGGGAGGGGGGGAGGGCTCCCATTTTTTTTTCAAGCAAGGCTAAAAAAAAATTAGGACCCTCCCCTTGAACATAACAAAAAAATGTGACCTTCCCCAGTCGTAGGTAAAAAAATTGGGACCCTCCCCCATGCAATTTACTTCTAAAGAACTTATCAGATTGTCCGAGTGATGCAATGTCTCTTTCATTCTTCTTAATAGCAGAAATACTTTTTTCTTACTTCTGTCAAAGCTAAGGAACCGCGGTTATTATTTATCGCCTCGATTATTTACGTGAGGATTTTGGGTAATACACGGGTAAAATGCAGTGATCCTCCCTCTATAAGTACAATGATTAACGTGATCCCACCTCTCATGTCCCTTATTTGACCTAGTACTGAAGGAATTTTACAGAAAAGGGGGATGCATATCTTTCGTTGCGCGCGAAGCGCGCCCGAATTTTGATAAACGCATTTCCTCAAGCCTCAGAGAAAGATTAGATGAACATGGTTTGTGTACGGTACTGTATAGTATAGAAAGCATTTAATATATTTTATAGTAAAGGGCATTTTTGAGAGTTTGCTTTTCCTCGTCAAGATACACCTGTTCCTGTAAACGGCGTCAGGGTAGTGTCTTCATTGCTCAAATAGTATATTAGATTTTTATAGAGAAGTTGCTGAAATAACCACTATCGTCATCTGTTTTACCCTCTTCATCTTCCAAATATTGCTGAAAAAATTATGACCCTCCCCCAAACAGGAGTGAAAAACATTTGGACCCTCCCCACAAAAATAGGAGCCCCCCCCCCCCCCCCCCTTAAAATGACACCCCTCACACTAATCCCTGAGTAGCTAGCATTAATCACAGCAAGCTTGGATAGAGAATTCATTGGGCCGGTTTTATGTTATTCGAACGGACTTTTTCAGGCTCCAAAATGGCAAAGCTATTTATGCCGCAAATATTTCCTTGAAAAAGAATGGCTAATATCTGCCGAATTAAGAAATCCTTGCCGCCCGAATAATCTACAAACCCAAGGCAATGTACCAGCCAAATTTCAATTCTTAGATTGTTTCCGATTTTGTTTGACATGTGTTCAAGGAAACTGCAAAATTTGAGAAATTATATTATAAATCTTCCGTTTGTTATAAAACTTACACTTTTCGCCTCTGACACAAATCTCATATGTAAAAGTTTTTGATACTTCCGTAAATTATTCTTGAATATATACCAAAGATAACCTCCAAGTCTTGAGTTCATTGAAGTATTTTGAGGCACAGAGAAAAAATGCCAAACTGTACTCTTTCGGTTTGCTCGAGCCGGTTTTTGTCATTGTACTTTGTTTTCACCAACACCGCGGCAAAACGCATTTGCCATGCGCTAAATATTCACTTCCTGTGAAATGAAAACAAAAGAGTAATCTACAGAACAAAAGCATCTCGTGCTGTCTTCGAAAACTTCGAAATATTAAGCTCCAGACACAAAACTTAAGGCCAAAAATCGCAGAGCAGCTAGAATATGATCATATCTTTCTCTGAACGTTTGCACCACACACTTTCAGGCTTGCACCAGAGGCGAAAATTATGGTTTAAAGTCAAAATTGATCGTTCGCTGTTCTTATGTAGAGTTTTTTTCAAATGTCTTCATTTCACAGGCCAGTGAATCTTGACGCATGTCAACTGCGTTTTGCCGCGGTGTCGTTTTCACCTGTAGCTTTCACGTGGCCTTCCCTGTAATCAGTGAAGCGAACTACATTCCAGCGTGTTGTAGTTTTCATGGCTCAATATTCATACTCTCAAAGCGAAGCGAATAACAATCCAACAACATTTATTATGAACGTTATTAAACTTGATAATGCTGAGCTTTCTAACTCTTTGTCTTTAACCTCCCGCCACTGCCTGGCTGGCAACCACTCGCTCTCCAATTTATCAGTTCTTCTGCCTTCCTCTTTTTCGATTTTCTCGGAAAATACATGATAGAAAATCTCTAATACGCTTTGCCGCTTCCCTAGCAAGCGTGACGGCAAACTACGCGGAGAAATCATTGAGCCATAGACGCAATGTTTGATTCCCATGCTGGAATGTAGTTGGCTAGGAAACCGACCTCAAAGCTACGACAGGTGAAAACAAAGTACAATGACAATCAAAGCTATAGCTATCGCCAACTCGTGGGTAATGAAGAGTGAAGAGGACAGGGCGGGGAAGGCTCTCATATTGAATAGGTGGGGTTGCTCATTAAAAAAAATGAAATTTCCCGGAAAAAATCCAGGGGTGGGGGGGGGACTCCAATATTTTTGGGGCGGGGGGTGCTCGTCGTAGTGCCTTTGAGGGGTAAAATTTGAAGACTTTAAATTTTTTAAAGATGGGTACCAGTTAGGGGTCCGTTCTAGCAAATCACGCTTGTCTGAAGCCTGAATTCAGACGTATTTTCGCTCTCAAAAAATACAAGAGAAAATTACGAGGGAAAAATCGTCTTGTTGGTACCTTTTGGGGGTAAAATAGAAGTTCCCGACGAGCACCCCCGCCCCAAAAACATGGGAGAACCCCCCCCCCCCCATCCCCCCGGGAAAAAATAACATTCTGTCTGTGGAAACGGACGGGTATAAGCCAGTTCCAATGTTTACATTTTGAATCCAGCAGAGTTAAAAATTAATTATTGCTGAATATTAAAATCGGGCGTTTTCAATCCACAGTAAATGTATGAGCTAATTGGAGCTTCAGTGCTCCCAACTTTTGGCGCGATTTTGAAAGCTGGATTTTTCCTTGAAAGTGAAAAAAACCCGGCCTCAAAGTATTTCAATATTGTTCTCGAGAACATCATTTTTTTTTTATCTAAAGGATTTTAAAAAAGAAAAAGAAGAAATGTGTTGACCTCAAGGTTGAACTCCGCGGACGTCTGGGGCCCGAGTAGCATGCTACGAGGGACACAAATCAACTATATGCCCGACAAAAATCATGTTATTATCATTATTATCACTACACAAGGCCAAATAATAAGGCTTGCACTATTTCGAGATACAAGATACGAAGATACAGAGATACAGAGATACAGAGATACAGAGAAACAGAGATACAGAGATACAGAGATACAAGGATATCGGGTTACCAAAAAATCGTGAACTAACAAACGCCGGATGCGACTGAAAGCACGAAGCATGTTCGACATGTTCCGGGATTTTATATCATTGTACTATCTGAAATTATGTTGCTAGGTCAATGAATAACTGCCATCAATTTTCATACAGAGCAAGACGATATTGTCGTGGAGGGATTTTGACGCTCGCCGCTTGAATGTACATAAACCAACCTCATAATCATCGCTCGAGGTACTTTTTTTCGATGACTGGCTTTCTGTGCTGAGGTCATGCTGTACCACTTTCCGCCAACGTTGAATTGCCGGAAGGCGTCGCAAAATTGGTATTCGGCCCCATGCCCAGCAAAGGCTCCCAGAACATTCTCGTGGTCATTCAGAACAAAGGCTTTACGCTCTCAACAAACTTTGGAAGATCGGACGACCTGCTCTTCTCCCAATTCTTGAATTTCGAGTTCATGGCTTCATTGTCAAATCAAATCGAGAACGAATTTATTCAATGGAAACAGAATACAAATTTTAGTTTAGAAATATCATTTCAATGTACAGTTTATGCACAGACCATCCAGTAGTTTGTATTGACTTGCAGCTCGGCACGCCGGCCCCGATCTCTCGTGTTTACCTGATCATAATCATATATCGCTCTCAGAATTCGCTGCCGTGAATGTCAGATACACTCTAACCCTACAAAAACACCTATAAAAGTACCATAAATCCCTACTACTATTTCGATCTTTTTCCACTGATACAACAAATACAACCGCAAAATTAAAGCTATGTCTTACAGGAGCGAATTCTGAAAGCGATGATTATGAGGTTGGTTTATGTACATTCAAGCGGCGAGCGTCAAAATCCCTTCACGACAATATCGTCTTGCTCTGTTGTATGACAATTGACTTCATTGACCTAGCAACATAATTTCAGATAGTACAATGATATAAAATCCCGGAACATGTCGAACATGCTTCGTGCTTTGAGTCGCATCCGGCGTTCGTTAGTTCACGATTTTTTGGTAACCCGATATCCTTGTATCTGGTAACCCGATATCCTTGTATCTCTGTATCTCTGTATCTCTGTATCTCTGTATCTCTGTATCTCTGTATCTCTGTATCTCTGTATCTCTGTATCTCTGTATCTCTGTATCTCTGTATCTCTGTATCTTCGTATCTTGTATCTCGAAATAGTGCAAGCCAAATAATACAAGCATCATAGTGTTCGTCCAGCCTAATTGAATACTGTAAGCTTAGATAAAGGCAAAAAAATCGTATCGTTCACAATTATTTCGCCCGTTGAGATACAAACTTAGGTTAATACATGAAACAAAAAGAATCACAACTTTTAAAAGCACAAAAAAATCTACTCTGCTAGCAGGGTAATAAGAATCCCAAAAGGGAATACAAATGAAAACATGGCAAATGTTTTTTAACTGCTTTTTTGTAGGCTTAGTTACTTCTAGTCAGCTCTCGCCATCCCTCCCGTCCTCGAAACGAAAGCACACCAAAAAAAACAAACAGATAAATTCAACCAATATCTCCGGAGCCCTCCATTTTTCGTCGGTGTTCTGTCCGTGGTTGTCGAATTAAGTACTGTTTCACTTGTTTCCCAGACTGATAGCGAGTTTCTGTTTCGGTTCCACAATATTTTCTTTTTCTAGTAAACAACTTGTTCGCCTTCGCTTCGAACATGAGACTAAGCTTGTTGTTGTTGAGGTTTCTGCTCACCGGTGTGATTTGGCGATGAATCGCTTCTTAATTCCTGTCAGAGTACCGCGCGTAGTGATAATAGAGCAGATTTCGTATGACTTTGAAAAGTGCCGCGAAAGAGTTGTACCGCGCCGCGACCGTGGCCGTGCCGCGACTACGCGATTTCGTTCCGTATCTACAGCAGGCCAGGTTCCGTACCGCCACCGCGACAGTACCGCGCCGTGTCACGGTACTTTTCACAGTCATACGAAATCTGCTCTAATGAGTCATAACCACTACTAAAATTCCAAAAAATATTTTATAACCTTCGGCGTGACAACAGTGGCGAGAGTGCGGCCCGGGGGGGGGGGGGGGGGGGACTCCAATATTTTTGACCGGGGATGATCGTCGTATCTTTTAGGGGTTAAAATCACGTTGGTTTGGTCTCTTTTAGGGGTGATCTTGATCTTCAATAAATTTTAGCCAGATTGGTATCTTTTAGGGCCGAAACTGTGTCCAAATTGCTTTTTCTCATGATGGTGCTTCTAAAAACCGTGTAAGAAAGAGAGATTATTCGATGAGAAGACGATGAATTAGAAACAAACACGGAAATGTCTTCATGGGTATTTTTCCCCTGTTACCTGTGTCCTTCGCGCCTACTTGGCATATAAGACCTCATCTTTTAGGGTATCTTTTAGGGTAATAATTTTTTTGAGCCACGCTATGGCCCGCCATGTTTGGTATCTTTTAGGGGTGAAACTGAAAATTTCCGACGATCATCCCCGGTCAAAAAATATGGGAGTCCCCCTCCCGGGGAGTGCGGCAGCTGGCAGATTCTCGGCACTTTAAAACACGAGTCTCGTAGTAAGAGTAATTTCAAGCCGCGAACTGAAACCGTTGACGGGATACGATTCATTGGCAAAGACATTAGCATCACAACAACAATGTTCGATGAGTAAAAGTCGTGATTTTCGGCTTTAGGGAAGATATAAGTCCAGTGAACAGTTAACTTGCGAGACAGTGAACTGAGTGAACCTGAAGTTTGCCGGCGAAGTTTGGGAGATTCGTATCTCACGTTCATGAGCATTCACATCGGAGATTCGTATCTCACGGTCATGAGAGCATACACATCGGTCGAATATTGTTCGAATTCGTACATAGTCAACTTAAGATTAATTTTAAGCCGTTCAAAACACAGTGAACTTGTGAGAGATTATGAGACAGAGAACCTGCGATGGGACGTTTGACACATATAAATCAGTTTTTCCTGAGTGATTACGTCACGAAGTCCCCGTGGTGCAGTTGGTAAGCGCGTGACTCGGGCAATCTTTTAAAGTTAAGCACGATCCGGCAAGGTTAGTATTTGGATGGGTGACCGACGGCAAAGTGGATGGGGGAGCGAAAAGATAAGCGAATGTTTCGAGGGAGGGGTAGGTAAAATGAACACATAACTAAACAAATAATCAATTATGCTAATTATGCTAATGTAAAAAGTTTACACCGGAGTGAGTGACATCGGGTCCCCACTACAACTCGGGGTTACCATAGTAACCCACGAGTTAAAAACCGGCTCACAGGGAGCTCACCTTTACAGTTTAAATCAAGAAAAATAATAAAAATCTTTCCATTTTTCGCTGAATAAAACGAAAGGAAATCTATTTTCTTTTCCCTGCGTTCTGGTCTTTTCCGATTGGCTAGCTATGCTTTGCCCAGACTCGCCCACTAGGGCCTCATTACCACGAAATGGCTTCCGTCTGGCGCTAACCTCGTAAAACTGCCAAGCTAACTTTAGACTAGAAGAACATTGGCGAAAGAGCGAACACGTATGATGGGAAAATGTTCGCTATGATTGACTGTTCATTTTCGAGGTTTTTCTGGTGCTGATTTTTTCGTGCTTTCTTGGTGTTTTTCAGTGGTGGATGTGCTTTGTCAAGAGAAAGTTCATGGACAAAAGTCTCTCCCAACCCGGACGTTAGGAAAACAGGTGAGAACAATTGGAGAATTCGAAATATTATCTAAAGATCATTTGTTCATTGGTACCACTTAAAAGAGTGCCTACAAATTAGTAGAAGATATAACCCAAGAATTAGCGAAACGTTAACCACGAAAATTTTTTTTTAGACAGATTGTGTGATAATTTGCTACTAAACTCTTGGCCACCCTCTCCAATGGTGTCAATAGATTTTAGTTTGTTTGGCAATCCCGGTAGTGACGGTTTCGGTTAGCTTGCCCGCGTGAGGAGTGTGAATTGACTCTGAAGATGACTTCCCATAGGTTGTTCAAACGTCAATCACGAGCAACAGTCCTACTCTCACCTGACCACAGGGAGCTCACCTTTACAGTTTAAATCAAGAAAAATAATAAAAATCTTTCCATTTTTTGCTGAATAAAACGAAAGGAAATCTATTTTCTTTTCCCTGCGTTCTGGTCTTTTCCGATTGGCTAGCTATGCTTTGCCCAGACTCGCCCACTAGGGCCTCATTACCACGAAATGGCTTCCGTCTGGCGCTAACCTCGTAAAAAGAGACAAGGGATGAAACAACTTTGAGTAGCCCTCGGAAAGCGCTTCTAAAAAATAGAAGATTTAGGAATTATCGCCTAAAACTCGAGAGAGTTATTGACGAATGATTGCTTTCAAATCCTGGTGTGATTCTAACACAATCAAGCTAAATTCAAGCCCCCGCGGGGCCACAAATTTAAACCTCGATTTTCGGCTCGGAAAACCGTACGCCGGGGAGGACGGAAGTAAAATTCTCGCTTCCGGTTTTACGTCAGGGCAGCACACGTGTGTCGCATTTTAACGCGGGAACAATGAGCTTTGCGCCAACACTCGAAAGCTCAGCAGAGTGCTGCATTTAATTCAGTCAGAGAAATTCTAACTGCACTTGTTCAAATGTTTTTCGTCTCAAAACATTCATTTCTGAGCGAATGTCTGTTTGAATCAGCGTTCCATGAATTCTCGAAAGACGAAACGCTTCAGTTTATATTATTACAAAGAAGCGCTCATTTCTGAGCGAACGTCTAAAAAGTACGAGTTATATTTCTTCGCATGAAACCATTTCTCTCCTACAGTCAGTGTATACAATCCATTATTCTTTGATCGGCAATGGAAAGCACAACATTCCGCTATTTCTTTGTTGCCACACTGCACTGAGCTCAATTTAATTTATTTGTAAACTTTCAAAATAGTTCCCGATCTTTGAAAATTATAAATATTTATTTGTGTCCTTCTACAAATTAAGTCAATAAGCTGACTGTAACGATCACTTTCCTAGAGTCGATGATGGCAGTCACTGCTGCCAAAAAAAATTATCTGTTCTCTTCAGTTTGAATAGTTCATAATTGCAACGTTGAAAGCACTCATCGTCACGCAGCGCTCATCTTCAAGCATTCGGTCGTACGCGTAACGGCCACGACAATCACAATTCACTTCCGGTCTTTTGTAGCAATCTACTTCCGTCCTCCCCGGCGTACGGTTTTTCGAGCCGAAAATCGAGCGGTTGTTTCATCCCTTGTCTCTTTTTACGAGGTTAGCGCCAGACGGAAGCCATTTCGTGGTAATGAGGCCCTAGTGGGCGAGTCTGGGCAAAGCATAACTAGCCAATCGGAAAAGACCAGAACGCAGGGCAAAGAAAATAGATTTCCTTTCGTTTTATTCAGCAAAAAATGGAAAGATTTTTATTATTTTTCTTGATTTAAACTGTAAAGGTGAGCTCCCTGTGCCTGACCGAGCATATCATATAATTTCCCCCCCCCCCCCCCCCCCGAAGCGAAAGGGGACCTATGGTATTTTGTCAAATTTCTATTGTGAAGTGTGGTTCTCACTGGAATGCAAGGACGCATGCGCAAAGCTTGCGTTCACTTGATTCACACTAGACACAAGCGGAAGCGCGAGGGGAACGCAATGTCTCGATTTTCTTGCACTTGCGTCTGTGCTTGCGTTCTAGTTTGAACCACAAAAGGAAAATGTATCAGTTTGATATCCTTGCGCTTGCGTTCCAGTGAGAACCAGTATAAAATGAAGATTGCCTTGCGCTTGCGTCCTGCGGTACTTGATGTATCTAAACACTGAGCATATTGGTCATCCAGTGTTTGCACGGCAAAGCAAAGAAATTGTCAATTTTATAAGGATTTATATGGTATTTCTGAACTTCTTTTGTATTTTTCTGGAAAGTATGAAATTCTGTACAAGGGCCCTTTTCCCTATGGGGCTCAATTGAGCTCACGTTGGCGTATTGCTCCGTTTTTTGTGTGTTATTGGCATTTTCACCTTGACGACTAGTACTCTTGTGGAAACCAGTGTAAAGGTAGTAAAGACATTTTGTTAGATACGTTTTAAGCATGTTTTCTATTATTTTTTCAGGTGCTGCTCGTAATACTAGATAGCATCCTCAATGACAAGATTAAACTGTTAAATAGTCATTGATATTTTGATATGTGTTAATAAAATCCATGGTAGAGTTTCATCAATTGTAGTTTTTGCAAACGTTGTAGCAATGCAATCTTCATTATAATCGAAAATAACAATCCAGTATTAAAAACAAGAACAACAACAAAAAGTAGAAATGTTTCTAAGAGATATGATGCCGTCATCGACTCAATACGAGCAACGTCTTCGGTATCTCTCCCACTCCTCGACAGGAACTATGTCAATTGGTCTTGGCCTCAGACCACCGACACCCCAAATCCACTATTGAACAAATTCTTAGCATTAACCAGACTACAGGCAATTACTGCACTGAAATATTAGATCTCATCCAATTTAATAAGTACGGGTTAAAAAGCCAAATCGTTTTTATATTGGCATGAACTTCGACACTACATGGTTGCCATAGCAGCCATGGCTGGGTTCAGATCAGATCAGTAGTATAGTATGCACCGAGACTTTGGAACTCTCTCCGTAGCGAACGACAAATAGATGGTCAAATCTATAGATAGTCTATGAGTTCAAGCTTCATCAGTAAACACTCTGTTTTAGATTGACATTTTGTCCATACTTTTAGATTTCTACCATGAAGTTATGATGATACAATTTCATATTGATACACTGTATTTACAGAACTTAGTTCTTAATGATTTTATTTACAATTTTGTAAACACTATAAGTTAGATGTACAAAATAGCAAGAATTAGTATCCAGCGAATCAGTGGATATCTAATTCCGCGCACTCTAATTGGCATCACTATTCATCACCACTAATCATCTCTTCCTTCGGGGAATAATTGTACACTAGTCGAGATACAAAAATAGATAATCAAAAATACATATAATTGAAAAGGTAAATAAGGCCTAGTACATACGCCGCTCTTATCATGAGCCGATCCTGATGCAAAATCTCAATAAAACAATATTTTTTTGTCCATCTCTCGTCTGCTTGTAGCCTAAACTATTCTAAATCAAACCAGGATGTAGAATCGATTTTAACGCCGCGAGTTTCGAGTATTTCATGGTAACAGTTTGGTACGGCTCATGATAAGAGCGGCGTATGTACTAGGCCTAACTACTGTATAAATAAGCTATCAAAAATGCGAAGGAAATCAAAGGATTGACGGAAAGACAATGACAAAAAGTCGAAAATTATGTATTTTGCACAAAAATAGCTAGTTACCTGTTTGTAATATTTGATACCGTTTGTATTGATGCTTTCCCACTGATTTTACAAGTGAATTCCACTTGTCCAATCTTTATATTTCTAAAAGGGCAAAATAGCTGTATTGAGTACCCCGAGTCTACTTTTACACCTATTTTCATCTGCATATTAATTAGCGCATCGTGAAAGTTTATCGGAATCGCCCAATCAATCGGTGTTAGCTGCATACTGGCGTGCATGATGCTTTGCGGCCCCTATAGTTTAAATTTCCGGCGTCTTCTGTGTTCCGTTGTCAGTTATCGGCGTAACGGGTGGTCAAGCCTGGTTTTTTGCTGGGCCTCCCAACCGACACCAGCTCCTATCTATAATGGCGGATTCTTTACCTGCTCCCGTCGCTCCTAATTCCAGCCATGACTTGTCCTGCTGCTCTCCAGACGTTACAGGTTGAGGTAACTATAGTCTTAGTTATTTCACGTTCAATATATTTGCGTTGTTAACTCGGCTAGTTGGCCTACAAAAATATGCCTTATCTTTTGGAATACCGCTCGTAGGCGAAGAACTATATCTCATTGGATACCGCTAGTTGGCGATGAGTATATCATTTGTTATTTGGATACCGCTCGTTGGCGAAGAGTATTTGGATGTATTTACGGATACCGCTCGTAGGCGAAGATCTATATCTCATTGGATACCGCTAGTTGGCGATGAGTATATCATTTGTTATTTGGATACCGCTCGTTGGCGAAGAGTATTTGGATGTATTTACGGATACCGCTCGTAGGCGAGGATCTATATAGCTCTGAATTCCGCATGTTTGCGAAGAGTAAATTGGGTACCGCTCGTAGGCGAAGGTCTATATATATCTCTGAATACCGCAATTGGCGAAGAATACAGTTCGGATATCTATGGATACCGCTCGACGAAGGTACATTCCTGCTATATTATGCATACCGCTGGTTGGCGAAGAGAATATTTACGCTACATTATGGATACTAGTTGCCATTTGAAATTATATCGTACTTAAATTTCCAGTTCATCGGCGAGGGCTCGGTTGTTTTATTGCTTCACACACTGTTGTTTATCTAGCTGTTTTAGGTCTGCTCGTTAGCCTAGTCTTTCGTACTGTTTTGACCCTATTACGTACATATTTCTAGCCTGTTTTATTTTATTTCGTAGCTCTTTGAACATACTGGTCTTTGATCTATAGAGTTGTTATCACAAGTCTCATCGAGGTCCGCCTTTGTCGTGTGTCAGAGCTGATATAGTTTCGTTAATTTTGCAGCTTTCAAATTTTCTGTATGATTATCCGGGTTCTGGGTTTGCCTTATATATTTCGTTCGACAGAGTTTTCGCATTTTTAAATTACGCGCCACCTGTAGTCTTTAGTGAGTTACAGTATATGTAAATGTTTGTATATATTTTGTAAACCGCAAATATCCGTATCAATTTTCAGTTGCGGTTTACAGATGTAATGTCTGATCCCTTGGATACGGACTGCAATTTATGCGTGTAGCTTGCAATTACGAGTGTTTTTTAGATGTATCATTCTGTGGTTAGTTCTCAAGTTCTATAAAGTGTAGTGGTTTAAGAAACAGGACCTCGATTTATATCGCTATTCACTGTATATCAACATTGCCTTTGTAATGCTATGAGTTCCAACCGTAGATTGGATAGCGCCCTTTGTTCTGTTAACCAATCGATCTCTCGTTGGCATATTAACAACAATATATGACGTCGGCGTTAACAGCGCTATTGTCTTATCTAGTCAGTCTAGTCATGCGTTAAAGGGTCATTGTAGGTTTTTCGCACTTTAATAAGCAGTGTCATCCGTGGTCATTCTTCAAGCGTGCGCTGTCTTAGAAGTGTTGTGTGTGTCCAAGCGTACTTAAATCTCGTTTCACCATGTGGGGATAGGGAACTGTGAAGATTATTAATTATTTTACTCGTATAATTACAGCATACATATTCTTGTTCTGTCCTATCCACCATAGGGTCCGTAAAGGACAGTTAAGGCGCTATAGCAAGTTGGAAACACAGGAGGCGCCTTTGTGCCATACTAAAAAAAAACTCATGCTTAGGCCGATAAATTTGCTGCAGCTCGTATTAAATCCGCGCGCGCTCAGTGGTATTTACTGATCCCCAGGAGATGTTGGATCTTATTAGACCTTGTACTAACTAAATTGCCATAAAAGCTGCCTCCATTTTGGAAGCCGCGTGGTGGTCAACGTACCAGGTCCAGTTATTGTTATTGTTATTGATACATACAGCTAGGCTGTTAATGACGGTATCTTTGTGCTTTCCCATACCACAGGGACCCCGCTGGTCGTTTAGAAAACATTTGTCAGGTTTATAAGTTCTTTACTTTTTGTGTACCCTTTATCCCTTTATCCCTTCGTTGACCCTGGGGAGCCTGCTCTGTGTTCTATACCACCCTGTTCTTCGCGTTCAGGGCTGGGGTCAACGAAGGGTTGGGTTCCCTTTTAGTTATCGCATCATTTTGTTTGTTTTTGTTAAGCAAGCGGTAATTTTGTTTTTCATCTCGCGCGTAACGGCTGCCGCAGAAATAAGAAAGACGCAACGGATACTCATGTTTGAAGTATCACACAGGGAACCCAACCCTTCGTTGGCCCCTTCCGGTTAATTTCGTGACCCAAAATTCTTCAAGGCGGGAATGGTCACGGTAACTTACCAGTATGGGAGTCTCTTGCCTATTTGCCGCCTATTTGCCTAACCGTTATGATGTAGATCCTCACCGAATCATTTGCGACGGCGTCCGGGTAGGGCATTTCTTCGAGCCATTTGAAAAAAAAAAAAAAAAAAAAAAAAATTCAAGTAGAAATTTTACTACGCCCCTTTACCGCCCATTGTTATAACTCTCTATCGTGCCTTAATTCTCGATTTTTAAAACCGCTGGAGATATCTTGTTTTGGGGAGAGGTCGACAATGTTTTCCAACCATACTTAGCCTCTCACTTACTGTTTAGCCTTCGAGACCTCCTCAGTGGGTTTAAGGCATGGCTCAAAACGCATTTGCCTGAAAAAATGGATTATTCTTCATATCTCATGTTACTATGGATCATTATTGGAATTGTTTAGTACAATAGTTTCAAGAAGAGCTATATTTTAACCTAGTTTGTCACCATGGAGGCGCTTATCACGTGACTCAGTAGCCAGAGTGGCGGCTATCTTGGATTGTTTTATTTAGACCTCTTTAACTCGCACAGGAGAAGGTGAAAGTTAAAGGTTGTCATCTATTTATAAAGGACAACTATCCTCAGGTAAGCTAATTGGATAACTTGGAATTTCTTAAGAAAATGAAAAAATATATATATATATTATAAGTTATTTCACTTGCTTTTGTAATACATGATATTGTTGGAAAATGTCTTTATTAAGACATATCTAGTTAGGTTACAGAAAGACTAGCGTACAAACATGAAAAAGAAATTGCTATTTATAATATGGCGGATTGCGAGTCACCGTTACCATGGCAACAAAACTTAATCAGAATTCCAAAATGTTTTTGTAAGCCAATTCACTAAAAGCAGGCCAACGTGACGACGAGAGGTTGTTGTTACCTTTGGATACAGATCTCCCTTTCAAGCTGGATCATCTGTGTGTCTTATTTGCCAGGATTCATACTTCTGGGTCAAAGGCAACACTATGTGTTATTTAACCCTTCTTCCGAGAGTGTGCTTTGATTTTCAGTTGGATTACCTCTATTTTACATTTTAATACTTTGCCCTTCGGTTGGAAAGTGAGCGCCTTCTTATACCATGACTTTGTAAGCCGCTCTAACTCCGCTCTCGCAGTATATTGATGTCCGTCACGTGATACAATTACCTCCCCTGCATCGTACTTTGGTTTTGCCCCGAGCCATCAGAACACCTAGGCCGCGGCATATATCGTCTGTTATCGATCCTTATCGAAGCAGGGTATTTCATCACATTTGAGAAATACATCTCCTTCACTTCTGTAAGCTTTTTAGGGTTATATGCGACTGTCTCGTCCCGCAGGATGAAACGGATGCTTTCATAGCCCTCAGAGAAAATTTTGTCATCCGCCATGGTATCCCTTCAAACACTTAATCGTCTCTTTCAGTTAAGCTTCCCATCTTGCAGATTGTATGTGCAAGTGGTAGTCCAGGGCATCGCATATTCGTATCTAGGAAGTGTTGTCGTCTCTTTTGGCAAATCCGCGCGGGTTACCTGTGGTGTTCAAAACGTGTCTCAGGTCCCTCGGCGGGGGGCAAAAACAAAATGGCTACCAAGAAAATGATGTTTTTCCAGTATCTGCAAGTTTTGGTAAGATTTCCTGCTTTTTTCGCTAAGATATGAGGGAAAGTACTCACAGACCATCCAAATAAGGTAAGGGGGAATTTCTTAATAAGGAAGTTTTGCAACGTCGACAAAACAACAGTTTTTGGCGAAATGTTCTTGATATGTATTCCACTAATCACAGGGGCAGGCCCCTCACGGAAATCCAGAACTGGCGCTTTCTCCATGACCGGTTGGATTATTTCCCCGGGGGCCCGAAGAACATGACATAGTTATGTTGTTCTGTTACGCGTATAAGCGCCCTTGGGGCGAGGTTCCTTTTCAACACGCCCGGACGTGAGATCCGATCCCGAGATAACCGGAAAGGCATTTCAGAGGATGTTAACTCTTTTGAAAGTCTCATGGAATGAGCACACACAAAGCGGCGGTAGAGAATCTGGTTAACACTGGTTAACGACTTTGACTGTACGCTCTCGGAAAAGGCATGGAAATTGGTGGATCACATGGTTCTCACTAATAGTTACTACAGGCGTGGCCTTACCTTTGCACCCAGTCTCTCAGGGAAAGAAAAAAAAAAAAACATTTCCGCCTTCTTGGTTACACCCCTGAAATTAAAAGGACCCCCTGCGTTTATCCAAAAGGAGCACTTAGTTTTCCCATAAAATTAGTTACCTCGTTAATGGTTGGCCTTTCTTCAGTGCGTTGCTTTTGACAGTTTCCTGAGTTTGTTGGCCTTTCGGTGTGTTTTCTAGGCCGCTTTTCACAGTTCCGCTTTCATAGATTGTTAGACTCAACCTGCGCGTCGCTGTACGGCCTGCCTTTACCCTAATGACGCGGATACTAATTCCATCCAATCACGTGGAACAGCCCATTCTCACAGCCGTCTGTGGCCGCACAAGTGACATAGACGGGGACGCCATACTTTTCATACTAGGTGGGTTCACACTAACGCTCGTAAGGAGGTCTTCAGTATGCTTAGGGCTACTTTCAGTGTGAACGCCATGTTGACTGCTCAAGTAAGATACTTTGTAGTTATGTTTACGCCGCGTCTTCAACTGCCGAAGTACGATCTAAGTATAACGCAGCGTATACTTTAAATCTAAGTACAGTACCTTACCCTTTTCGAAAACTCAAAACCGTCACTCACTTGCATTCGCCGTGCGATGTGATTGAAGGCTGTAGGTTGCAATTGCTTCGCTTCAGTCGCTTTGGCGGTCTTTCGTCATGTTTCTTGCTGGCTTTGTCGTTCAGCCGAAGCCTAAGTGTGAAGCCACCCTATTTAACTGTTATATTGTAAGCGCTTAGAACAGAAATGCATATGCGCTATAGAAGTCCATATAGTATTTTATTATTACCTACTTCCAACAATTTACTAGTACTTGCGTGGTAAAGCAATAACGACGACAGTTCGCTTTGGAGAAAACAGTTCATTCTTATAGATCTTTCAATGATATTTGAGCTAAGGAGGCACCATAGAACCTCTGTCTTGTTAAAGAGGAAATCTGAGTATTGGAAAGAGAAGTCTTTTAAAGAGCTATCATTCAATCCTATCTTATCATTTTATCCCATCTTACGATCTTTCCTTTTCCACGTTTCCACTTTCTGTGGTTTTCGCATAGTCAGCAATGAATATTGCAAGGGCATGGGTAGGAGCGGACACATCCCATAACTTAGCTTACCATGATGCGGTAATAGGTATGCAGTGAAAATAAAATACTATTTTCATCTGCATATTAATTAGCGCATCGTGAAAGTTTATCGGAATCGCCCAATCAATCGGTGTTAGCTGCATACTGGCGTGCATGATGCTTTGCGGCCCCTATAGTTTAAATTTCCGGCGTCTTCTGTGTTCCGTTGTCAGTTATCGGCGTAACGGGTGGTCAAGCGGTTTTTTGCCCCACCCACCTCCCCTGGTGTCGGTTGGGGACACTACATGCTCCTCGCCCTCGCTGCATGCCTACTGCTGCCCATGGTAGTCGCGGACACATCCCATAACTTAGCTTACCATGATGCGGTAATAGGTATGCAGTGAAAATAAAATACTATTCACACATCCATACCACAGGTTCCCCGATTTCAGTGAGAGTTTAAAAAGCCAAAAATTGCCATAATTAATAACGTTTACAGTCAGTAGTGTTTCTGTAAGGCAAAATACTATATACAGATTCATTCACTCATTTTGCACGAAAGAGGGATGAAACAGCTATAACGGGTAAATGATATGTGTACCATTAGTGAATGAGTCCTCTTAGCATTTGGAAAAGGGGGCACGACTACTGAACATGTATGCTGATTCTGACCATTTGACTCGCTCTCTAAGCTCGGGATACCTGTCGTACGCACAAGCGAATACTAGTATCTTGAGGCTTATCCACGCGAAGTTGGAATTAAATTTAGATAAAATCCAAGGTACCCAATGATAAATATTCCAAAGGCCCAAGTACACGAATCAGGGGTGTAACATCACGTGTCCAATGGCCCAACTACACGAATCAGGGGTGCAACATCACGTGTCCAAAGGCCCAAGTACACGAATCAGGGGTGCAACATCACGTGTCCAAAGCCCCAAGTACACGAATCAGGGGTGTAACATCACGTGTCCAAAGGCCCAAGTACACGAATCAGGGGTGCAACATCACGTGTCCAAAGGCCCAAGTACACGAATCAGGGGTGTAACATCACGTGTCCAAAGGCCCAAGTACACGAATCAGGGGTGTAACATCACGTGTCCAAAGGACCAAGTACACGAATCAGGGGTGTAACATCACGTGTCCAAAGGACCAAGGCCAAGCTGAAGAAGAGTGTCATCCTGAGAAAAAACAAAGAGATTAGAGAACGACATAACTACGTCACAGAGAATCTGCATGTGACTAAAATACCAGACTAAAAAAAGTCTAAAAAATAACTAATGTTCTTTGCAGCAATGGGCACCCCCTGTTCAGGACACCAGATTCAGCCGCCCACCCTAGAAATTTTATGTTGCCCTTACCCACCTGGAATTCCAGTGAATTTTCTCATGACCATCCTGGAAAATGTGTTTTACTCACTCAAATCCATATTTTTGGTATCCTTACAATGGAATTTTGCTCCAGTACCAGGGTACCCCCCTCCACCTGGAATTCCTGTGATTTTTAATGACCACACACTCTGGAATTCTGAGGTCTTCAACAGGGAGAGTGCAGATATTAAATGCAACTGCCCAATGAAACGAAAGCTCTGCAAATTCATTCATATGATCGAACGAATCGTCTGTATTTGTGGGATCGCGTGTAACCATGTGCTCATGTGCTCTTCAAAAACAGAAGGAAGCTTGGTTATCCATAGACGCACAAACGTATCTTCTGTATTATCTTGACCAGGTTACTACGATAGATTTTACGTTGTCCCTGTCATTTAGGCTGAAAATAAAACCCATACTTGAATGAATGCAACCGACGATGAATAAACTTACTAATTTGTTTGTGAATGTGGAATTCATGGTTTGTTCGTAGTTGTCCTTTTCTGTTTGGTATGGCTGACCATTGGTGCCGAGTTTACGTTCTTGTTTCGTGAGACATTGTAGTACGAGGTCGGCAAGCCGCTTCCCAGACATCACTTGCATGGTTTTCTTATACTTGGCCGGTTTACCAAGACTCAGCATTTCCTCGTTCACCTGCCGACACGGAGAACTTGATGTTACTGGCTAATCCACTAAGCTTTAACGACGACAACGCACGTTCCTTTCTTGTCGCGCGCATTCTTAAGGCTGGTTTCCATATAATCGCGCCGATCTCTTCAGTCTCGCCAGTCGCATGAAATAGTGTACACGCGATCCATGCGATTATATGGAAACATTTCTCTCGCGATCGGAAGAGACTGAAACGATCGGGGCGATCGCGATCGCGCGTATAGAACACTGTTCTATCCAGGAGATCGCATGCGATCGCATGCGATTGAATGAGATTGAATGAGATTATATGGAGACATTCAAAAGCGTTCGAAAGCGACTGGTGCGATCGGAATGTATCCCACAATTCATTGTTTCGAGACCAGCAGTCATCTCGGTCGCGTACACTTTCAAAATGGCGCACAAAACATTCATATTCTATGCGATCGGTGAGATTATATGGAAACATACGATCGCTTCAAATTTCATGCGATCGCACTATTTCATGCGATCGGCGAGACTGATGAGACCGAAGAGATTATATGGAAACCAGCCTTTAACTGCGCCCTAACTAGAAAAGGTTACCTAATGTAATGTTAACGTAATGTTAACAGGTCATCCACCACCTGCAACTCTGCCCAACTAGAAATGGATGTCTTGGGGTAAAATAACGAAAAAAGTGATATTCATAGCCTGGGCATTGCATACAAAAGCATACCTAGACTTACCGGTAAGGGAATGCAATCCTCCTCCGCAAAATGGCCATCCCATAAGCGAACGGCGATACTGGAAGAGCCCTGAAACGTGATACACGACTTATTGATAACCACAAATAGAGTTGATAGACAGTCATTTCACTCTGAGTGGAATTTCTTAATTGTACAGGACAGTGTCCCTTATGAATTGTCAGATTTTACTACAACTAAACGTGCGTTATAAACGCGGGGCTCAATAACATGACGTGTGGGAAAGAATAAGTTAACGTGAGCTATAAATAATCTGATGTCATCAATCAACTTGTGTTAGGGGCCGACCATTTAACTTTTGAGGGGGGGGGGGGTGGGCTTTTTTGTCGGTGCAAGATTTTTTTTCTACCTCTGTTAAGCGGTGAGAATTTTTTCCAATAAAAAAGAAGGGTTTTAGTCACCATTTTGCTAGGCAGGAAAATTTTTTTCAAAAAAGCCCCCCCCCCCCCCCCTCAAGAGTTAAATGGTCGGCCCCTTATCAATATCGTTGAAGAATGTCTTATAATTACTTAGATTTTGCTCATTTTAGTTTTGTCAATTCTCTCTCCGCTACGGACATGCGCTCTCACATTTGCGTATTCAGCCCATGAACAGCCTCTTCGGAGGGGAGGTTAAATTATGGCTTGATAGACCGGGGCGAGCTTGAAGCCACTCTTCCCCTCGGAGGGGGCGTTACATAGCCACATAACTGACGAAGGGAACCGGATGGTACCCGAAAGCTTTGCTAAGCGATAAATTATATTGTTGATACAATTAATCTTGTTTTATAGCCTTTATCGCTTGAAATGTTTTATTTTGTAAAATATGTTTAGAATAAGCATGTTCCCCCCTGCGAGAAAGGAGAAACGATATCAGCTCCTGCGCACTAGGAATGGCAAGTAAGGTGATCTTAGCACAACATTAAGACACTATGAGATAAAGCTACTGCCACATGCCAATCAGTGCATCACCAAGCTGAGGGGAGGGGGAGGGGTGAAAAGAGTTCATGTCGACTCGTCCAAGAATCTTATAACGTATAAGGCACAGGCTGGTACAAAGCCTCATACTCATTGTTCGAGTGGCTCAGACTGGGGATACAAGCATCAAAGAGCAGATACAAACCTGTAGCTGGTGAACATTCTGTCTAATAGCCTCCTGGAGGCTCGTCTCACCATCATATTCATTGTTCGAGTGGCTCAGACTGGGGATACAAGCATCAAAGAGCAGATACAAACCTGTAGCTGGTGAACATTCTGTCTAATAGCCTCCTGGAGGCTCGTCTCACCATCATACTCATTGTTCGAGTAGCTCAGACTGGGGATACAAGCATCAAAGAGCTGATACAAACCTGTAGCTGGTGAACATTCTGTCTAATAGCCTCCTTGAGGCTCGTCTCACCATCATACTCATTGTTCGAGTGGCTCAGACTGGGGATACAAGCATCAAAGAGCAGATACAAACCTGTAGCTGGTGAGCATTCTGTCTAATAGCCTCCTGGAGGCTCGTCTCACCATCATACTCATTGTTCGAGTGGCTCAGACTGGGGATACAAGCATCAAAGAGCAGATACAAACCTGTAGCTGGTGAACATTCTGTCTAATAGCCTCCTGGAGGCTCGTCTCACCGTCATGGTAGATAAAAACTCCAGGAATGTCTGGAAAGCATGCATGAAACACGTTTGGGTTAAGGAATCCGCGATACACAAGTACAAACAACAATGTCTAATCATTTCCCAACCTTACCGGAGACGGCAAGCCTTGGAAAAGTGGAAAACGATGAAGTCCCACATTAACTGATTTCCTGGAAAGAAAAGACAAGCCGCAATGATTTAGTGCATTAATATGATTGTATCATAAAAAGTATGAACAGCTACTTGAGAAAGCCTTGTCAACGAGCGCTCTCGTGTGTAAGTGCCCACTCCCAACAAAACCATTGATAGAAACTATGGTAATGGAGGTCATATCGAAAGAGTCAGGGTTTGGTCGCTCACCGACACTACCTTTTAAAAACAGTTGAATGCGTCCCACCTGTAGAATAGCGGCAGTACGGTCCAACCCTGAGAGGCCAATCCCTTCCTCCTTCTCTCCACCACCGTCCCAGGTCCTGTTCGGTCGGCGCGGGGTTCATATGTAGCGTCCAAGGAATAGAGCCTGATGATCAGGCTGGAGAGCTTATCATAATGAGGATGAAACAGCTGCGAAACGAATCAAATTAAGTTGTCAAGTTTAAAGCTCAACCGTCTGTTGAACTTGCGACTATCTCTATAGACGGTGCCCTAAGGCCGAGTACGGCCAAAGAGGGAAATTATGATGATGATGATGATGATGATTCCTAATTAACAAATAGATCTCGTTTAAAAGGGAATCCGCAAATAAATTGGGCGGTAGTTTATTTTACGATATGAAAAATAAAACTTTGCTCTTCTTATTCAGTTTTTCACTCAAATAAAGTTCCACTGAGGATATTTTTACACTTACTTTCTCGCACGTACCTTAGGCTGGTCGATCCATCTTGGCGCCCCCTGCATGCTGCCAAAGTCCCGGGTCTGTATAAGAGCTTTCTCCTCTCCCCCATAACCGCTGTCTGTCTTGCCGAGAAGGCGTCCCGAGGGCCCTTCACTTGTGTGCATAAGCACATTAACGTAATGAGCACCCGGCAAGCCGAACGCCTGGTCCACAATGATAAACATGCCCTACGGGGAACTTTACTGTATTAGACACGCATGTCCTAGGCGTCCCGAGGGCCCTTCACTTGTGTGCATAAGCACATTAACGTAATGAGCACCCGGCAAGCCGAATGCCTGATCCACAATGATAAACATGCCCTACGGGGAACTTTACTGTATTAGACACGCATGTTCTAGGCGTCCCGAGGGCCCTTCACTTGTGTGCATAAGCACATTAACGTAATGAGCACCCGGCAAGCCGAACGCCTGGTCCACAATGATAAACATGCCCTACGGGGAACTTTACTGTATTAGAAAACGCATGTCCTATCATACCATACCCAGTTTTGAACAGGACCATCAGTGAAATAAGGCTAAAGAGAGACTAAACAGGTGACGTCAATGTGGTATCACTATTTTGTCACACTTTTATGTCATATAATATCGCTGTGTATATAAAGAAAGGCGCGCTTTTCCGTTAGGATTTTAGCATGGCGAATACCGCCCTTTTATACACTGATGAAGGGCCATGCCCGAAACGTTTGTATTAAATTATACTGACACTTTTTCAATTTATTGATTCGATTTTATAGCTTTCATATGACTGTCGTGAGTCATTCGCACTTACTTTACGTTTACTCCTATACGTTTTGTTCAGAATCGGACGTGTATTTTCTTGCGTTTGATTCGCCACAGTCGGGTGAAATCGGCTCTATATTGTACTACCTATGGTACTAACCTGTTTCTGGTCATACTGTACTATTTCTCGTACGTCGATCCCATTAGCGGGTTTGCCTTGAAGCTGAGTCTTGCTCATTCGACGTCTGTACCATTCATTCATTGTCTCATCAGTCGGATTGGCTACTGATAAAATAATATGAATGAAGAACTTTAATATTCAAAAACGTGTTGGTGACAATATATCTTGTGGCCATAAACTTCGTGTTCAGCTTTTTCTAGATGGTATCTGATTCTACATCAACAATATCTCGTATAGCTTATCTGAGTGGGGAAGGGTAGGGATTGTTATACCTGGCTGGCCCTCTTCCACCTCCTCGACAATATCTCGAATAGCTTTCTGAGTGGGAGAGGGTAGGGATTGCTTTCCTGGCTGGTCCTCCTCCTCAACAATATCTCGTATAGCTTATCTGAGTGGGGAAGGGGAGGGATTGCTTTACCCATGGCCGGTTCTCCTCCTCGACAATATCTCGTATAGTGGGGGAGGGGAGGGATTGCTTTACCCATGGCTGGTTCTCCTCCTCAACAATATCTCGTATAGTGGGGGAGGGGAGGGAGGGGAGGGCTGGTTCTCCTCCTCTCCTCCTGTGGGCTACAAAGCCTCTCCTCTCGCAGAAATGATTTATGCTTTAAGTTCATGGCCTCCGCTAGGGAGCACGAACCTCTAAGGTCTGTAATTACTGGAAGTGTAACACGAAATGTACATGGTTATTCACTTAGGTCAGGGACTGTGAGTACAACGGGACGCATCCCGACTACAAATCGCTTTGGTGACTTTGTTTCACATAGATTTCTGTAATTATTGTTGCTAGATATTGCTGACCCGTTGCTGTAATTCAGTTTCAACTGCAATGGCATTCGAATAAACCTATTTATTATTATTATTTATTACTCAACAATATCTTGTATAGCTTATCTGAGTGGGGGAGGGGAGGGATTGCTTTACCCATGGCTGGTTCTCCTCCTCAAACAATATCTCGTATAGTGGGGGAGGGGAGGGCTGGTCCTCCTCCTCAACAATATCTCGTATAGCTTATCTGAGTGGGGAGGGGAGGGATGCTTTACCCATGGCTGGTTCTCCTCAACAATATCTCGTATAGCTTATCTGAGTGGGGGAGGGGAGGGATTGCTTTACCCATGGCTGGTTCTCCTCCTCGACATCTTGTATAGTGGGGAGGGGAGGGATTGATTTACCTGGCTGTTCCTCCTCCTCCTCGACAATATCCCGTATAGCTTCTCGGACTGAGGGAGGGTAGGGTTCGAGGGTTTTGTAGTGCTGATACAATCTCCACTCGGACTCGTTTGGCAGGCAACGTCGAGATTCGTAGTATCCGCTCATATAGGAGGGGGCCTCTGCAAATTCCTGTTGTTTTGAATACGATAAATAACAGTTAAACACAGTATCAATTAACCGAGTTGCATTGCATGGTAGTGATAATCTAACGTCCGTGAAAAGAGTGTTATTAGTAATTATGTGAAAAATTGAAATGGTAATACCTGAGTGTGTGGTAGAATCCTGACAAGGAGGGTAATACCTGAGTGTGTGATAGAATCCTGACAAGGAGGGTAATACCTGAGTGTGTGATAGAATCCTGACAAGGAGAGTAATACCTGAGTGTGTGGTAGAATCCTGACATGGAGGGTAATACCTGAGTGTGTGATAGAATCCTGACAAGGAGGGTAATACCTGAGTGTGTGATAGAATCCTGACAAGGAGGGTAATACCTGAGTGTGTGGTAGAATGGTAATACCTGAGTGTGTGATAGAATGGTAATACCTGAGTGTGTGGTAGAATCCTGACAAGGAGGGTAATACCTGAGTGTGTGGTAGAATCCTGACAAGGAGGGTAATACCTGAGTGTGTGGTAGAATCCTGACAAGGAGGGTAATACCTGAGTGTGTGATAGAATCCTGACAAGGAGGGTAATACCTGAGTGTGTGATAGAATCCTGACAAGGAGGTAATACCTGAGTGTGTGGTAGAATCCTGACAAGGAGGGACTAATACCTGAGTGTGTGATAGAATCCTGACAAGGAGGGTAATACCTGAGTGTGTGGTAGAATCCTGACAAGGAGGGAATACCTGAGTGTGTGGTAGAATCCTGACAAGGAGGGTAATACCTGAGTGTGTGGTAGAATCCTGACAAGGAGGGTAATACCTGAGTGTGTGGTAGAATGGTAATACCTGAGTGTGTGGTAGAATCCTGACAAGGAGGGTAATACCTGAGTGTGTGGTAGAATCATGACAAGGAGGGTAATACCTGAGTGTGTGATAGAATCCTGACAAGGAGGGTAATAGCTGAGTGTGTGGTAGAATCCTGACAAGGAGGATAATACCTGAGTGTGTGATAGAATCCTGACAAGGAGGGTAATACCTGAGTGTGTGGTAGAATCCTGACAAGGAGGGTAATACCTGAGTGTGTGATAGAATCCTGACAAGGAGGGTAATACCTGAGTGTGTGATAGAATCCTGACAAGGAGGGTAATACCTGAGTGTGTGGTAGAATCCTGACAAGGAGGGGACTAATACCTGAGTGTGTGATAGAATCCTGACAAGGAGGGTAATACCTGAGTGTGTGGTAGAATCCTGACAAGGAGGGTAATACCTGAGTGTGTGGTAGAATCCTGACAAGGAGGGTAATACCTGAGTGTGTGGTAGAATCCTGACAAGGAGGGTAATACCTGAGTGTGTGGTAGAATGGTAATACCTGAGTGTGTGGTAGAATCCTGACAAGGAGGTAATACCTGAGTGTGTGGTAGAATCATGACAAGGAGGGTAATACCTGAGTGTGTGATAGAATCCTGACAAGGAGGGTAATACCTGAGTGTGTGGTAGAATCCTGACAAGGAGGATAATACCTGAGTGTGTGATAGAATCCTGACAAGGAGGGTAATACCTGAGTGTGTGGTAGAATCCTGACAAGGAGGGTAATACCTGAGTGTGTGATAGAATCCTGACAAGGAGGGTAATACCTGAGTGTGTGGTAGAATCCTGACAAGGAGGGTAATACCTGAGTGTGTGGTAGAATCCTGACAAGGAGGGAAATACCTGAGTGTGTGGTAGAATCCTGACAAGGAGGGTAATACCTGAGTGTGTGGTAGAATCCTGACAAGGAGGGTAATACCTGAGTGTGTGGTAGAATCCTGACAAGGAGGGTAATACCTGAGTGTGTGGTAGAATGGTAATACCTGAGTGTGTGGTAGAATCCTGACAAGGAGGGTAATACCTGAGTGTGTGGTAGAATCATGACAAGGAGGGTAATACCTGAGTGTGTGATAGAATCCTGACAAGGAGGGTAATACCTGAGTGTGTGGTAGAATCCTGACAAGGAGGGTAATACCTGAGTGTGTGATAGAATCCTGACAAGGAGGGTAATACCTGAGTGTGTGATAGAATCCTGACAAGGAGGGTAATACCTGAGTGTGTGGTAGAATCCTGACAAGGAGGGGACTAATACCTGAGTGTGTGATAGAATCCTGACAAGGAGGGTAATACCTGAGTGTGTGGTAGAATCCTGACAAGGAGGGTAATACCTGAGTGTGTGGTAGAATCCTGACAAGGAGGGTAATAGTTGAGTGTGTGGTAGAATCCTGACAAGGAGGTAATACCTGAGTGTGTGGTAGAATCCTGACAAGGAGGGTAATACCTGAGTGTGTGGTAGAATGGTAATGCCTGAGTGTGTGGTAGAATCCTGACAAGGAGGGTAATACCTGAGTGTGTGATAGAATCCTGACAAGGAGGGTAATACCTGAGTGTGTGGTAGAATCCTGACAAGGAGGGTAATACCTGAGTGTGTGATAGAATCCTGACAAGGAGGGTAATACCTGAGTGTGGTAGAATCCTGACAAGGAGGGTAATACCTGAGTGTGTGGTAGAATCCTGACAAGGAGGGTAATACCTGAGTGTGTGGTAGAATCCTGACAAGGAGGGTAATGCCTGAGTGTGTGGTAGAATCCTGACAAGGAGGGTAATACCTGAGTGTGTGGTAGAATCCTGACAAGGAGGGTAATTGCCGGCACACAGGGCTTGTCATGAAAAGCAGCCTCGCTTAGTTGATCACCAGTGGAAGGGAGCTGGTGGGTAAGACGGTACTGGTAACCTCCGGTGTTAAGGACATGCTGTTAGGAACATAAACGGTAATGAACATCTATGGAAGGAGCTATAACCTCGCACTGGCTGAAAGATGTCAAAGCTGTTTTGCCTTAGGTCTAACAGCTAACTCACCCCATTCCTCTGCTCTGTGTACAGTTTGAGGATACAGTTGCCGATGACCAACAGTTCTGCTGACGTCACATTAATAGTGTACACTCTCAGCAAGAGGTAGGTATCCATTGGTATGCCGGTGGCCGGGCTGCCTACTCTGTGCCGGAAGTGGAACTTGGGACAGCGGGCTGGAGAGTCGAGTAGTGAGAAAGCCTCGATATCAGGAACATCAGAGTAACTGGCTTCCGCCATAAAGGATCCAGAATTCTTCCTGTTACCTGGAAACAAAAGTTGACATTGTCTTACTTAGTGGCATGACATTTGCTTAGAACATTTTAGCTTCTCGATTTCCGTAGCATGCTTGATGCCCGTCAGCCCGCCCTTTCGAGTACATTTAACACCCTTCTGACTCAAAAGCTCGTGTCTCAGGAAAAGAAAGTCGTAAGACAAACAAATTCGGGCAACACTGCCTTGAAGACAATAGGACAGTAACACCTTGGTGACGTGATGTAACGTTATCGATAACTCAATTAAAAAGCCAACAATGGACGAAGGACCCGGGGACAAGCGGGGAAACAACACGGCTACTCGTGTGATGTCATGGAGGACGCAATAATATAATAATGCTCATATCACAGAATAAGAAGAGTGTAAGAACTGAACTTCGGTAACGCTGTGCAAGGAAAAAGGTGCTACCTAAGTTTATATTAAACACAAACAACAGGCGACTATCCAGTCATTACCTTGATTACAGTAGCATTGTCAGGAATAAAGCGCACTTGATCAATGTAGATATCAAAAGCGTGTGTGTTGTTGAGGGGTTCGTGAGATGACGGGCGGATCTGTTCTATCCACAATTCTCCCAGATCAGGTGACAAGGAGGGACTAGCTGAATGGGCAAGGGTGCTAGCTGAAGGTTCAGCAGGGGCAGTTATAGACCTACTGCTATGCGAACCAGAGGCAATCCTGGCAGGGGACGGGCTGACGGAACCAGGGCTTGGACTTGCAGGTCCTGGAGTGGCACCTCTTCTAGAATGCAAGATATTACACAAACTATGAACAGTCCGCCACAAGACATACACGATCCCCGGCCATGCCCTTCTCTTTCGTGAGTATCCACATAACGCACTCGATCTAACGCCTTACTTACTGGTTCAGATTAGCAACATCGACTAGTGTCCCCCCGTTGCTGATATACATTAGAGTTTGCTGTATGTCAGCTGTGTACAGGGTCGCCGGGTGAGTCATCAACACTCTCTTCACCATGTGGTAATCTGTAGCGTGAAGGAGCGGATCTCGTAACAACTCCACTAGTACCAGACACATGTTTACCAGTACATCGCTGTCCCAGTCCGACAAAAAACATTGATCCCACACGAACAGCGTCGACGGTAAGTCTAAGACACCGGCGAATCCCTGGTGGAAGAATATCACCAATTTACAGTTAGAAATGGCGTGCACCACAAAACAGCTATGTCAAACAATGACATAAAATTCGGATAAAGCATTTTCATGACGCAATAGTCCAGTTTCGAATTCTCTGCTCTACCTCTGATAGGCATCGATGGCGCATAAATGTAGTGGAGGCTCAGGTTGAAGTAAAAAAAACTTGCGAAGTTTTCTCAGGTTTGTCTATTGTCCAGATTCAAGCTTCATCAGTTTCTCGTCGGTATTCACAACCTTTTTTTAATTCACTGAGGCTCCCGCTGTATACCGCTGATACTGACCTGGCCTATCCATTTTCTGACAAAGATGAGAGGGTTGGTAAGAAGACCCTCCATGTCAACTGTAGGGCTGCCTGTGGTGGCAAGGGCTTGCTCTCTCTCCGTATGCAGGAAGTGTAGAAGAAAGTCTCGCTGTTCACCCTCAACTCCGCACTGCATGGCCTTACACAGATGGTGATAGAGATCTGGGTCATCTTGCTGTAGTCTAGAAACGGCACGGTCTGCGGCAGATAACACCTCAAGCCGCGAGGGAAAACAGTGCTTTATCAGATAAAACAACATCTCTGCTAGATGAACACTTGTCACGTCTGGAATTGGACATGCAGGCACATATCACACATGATAGTATGGGAGTGTGGTCTATTCACTAACCGTGGTGTGGCGTGTTGTATGTCCCTATCACACATGATAGTATGGAAGTGTGGTATATTCACTTAACAGTGTGGCATGTTGTATGTCCATATCCCACATGAAAGTATGGAAGTGTGGTGTATTCACTAACCGTAGTGTGGCATGTTGTATGTCCATATCACACATGGTAGCATGGAAGTGTGGTATATTCACTTACCATAGTGTTGCATGTTGTATGTCCATATCACAAATTATAGTATGGGAGTGTGGTCTATTCACTAACCATAGTGTGGCATGTTGTATGTCCATATCACACATGATAGCATGGAAGTGTGGTTTATTCACTAACCGTAGTGTGGCATGTTGTACGTCCATATCACACATGATAGTATGGAAGTGTGGTATATTCACTTACCATAGTGTGGCATGTTGCATGTCCATATCACACATGATAGTATGGGAGTGTGGTATATTCACTTACTATAGTGTGGCATGTTGTATGTCCATATCACACATGATAGTATGGGAGTGTGGTATATTCACTTACCATAGTGTGGCATGTTGTATGTCCATATCACACATGATAGTATAGAAGTGTGGTATATTCACATACCATATAGTGTGGCATGTTGTATGTCCATATCACACATGATAGTATGGAAGTGTGGTATATTCACTTACCATAGTGTGGCATGTTGTATGTCCATATTAGTGGCAGTAGCAGCAGGGCGTGGTGGGGTTCATAGGATCTGTTGTGTATGTACAGTATGTTCAGCACTTGTTTGGCCTTGTAGCTACATGTCTTCATCATTTGTAGATCACGTATGGCAGGCGATGAGTTGTATATCTCCTCTACCGCGTGTTGTATCACCCCATCTACTGGGGAGTGGTGCAGGTTAGCAAGCCCTAACTCCCTTTCTCCCAACTCAACAGTGTCTGTGAATGCTTTACCAGCATCCGTAATCAAAGATTGTATGTCTTTAATAGTGAGGAGTCCATGTGCTCTATAGATTTTCCACCTCCATATAAGTTGTCGAAGACCGTTGGGCAACTGCCGCCCTGTGAGCATCTGACAGACTCTCGACAATCTGTCGGGATGTGTCGCAAGCACAGACCTAACAGCGTTACCCAGCGACTCGCTCTGAGCTCCAGATATTGGCAGGAAACTGCTGCCGTTGGCCTGAAAAAGAGTTATAGCCTCCATGATCCGCGAGTTAACCTCAATTCACCGATCCCGCATTCATTGTTCTACTTCCCTAGTTATTGTTGCTACGTCGGACAAGCCAAAGAGTTTATTCGACATATAAAATGGAAAAGACACCGATTGCAGGAATATGTTAGAAGTTGATAATATATTTGTTTGATATTTTCATCAGGAAAATCTGAACAATAAATAAAAAATCTGCAAGTTTGTTGTGATTAGTCAAGCGAAGACGGAACGGTCTATTTGGTCCGTGTTTCGTAAAAACGCAGAGCGTGCCCTGATTGGTCATTAGTCAACGAAACACATTATGCGAACCAGTTTCAGTGAAAAAGTACGTGTGTGCATTTAAATAATCGAGTCTTGGCAAATTTAGGAACTCGTAGCTTTCATATTATAGTTAAGACCCCGTCCACACTACTCCGTTTTCAAACGAAAACGGATACTGTTTGATACGGCTATCGTCTATACTTCAACGCGAAAACGATCACCGAAAACGGATCAATCCGAAAACGCTCTCCAGAGTGGAGCGATTTGAAAACGGAGCTACGATAACGCTGTTTTCTAGTGTGGACGGGTGAAAACGATGCTATCTGAAAACGATGACGTCACCGCAGCAAACCCGACCCATTTCGTAGGCCGACAGATCGAAATGCGCATGCGTTGAGCTTGTTTGAGCATGCCCACTGAATGCATAAGAGCGTTTTCGTACGGATACGCGTTGTAGTGTGGACGGGCGAAAACGATACGAAAACGATAAGTGTGGACGCAAATCTTTTTAAAAACGGAGCAAAAAGTATCCGTTTTCGTTTGAAAACGGTGTAGTGTGGACAGGGTCTAAATTATAGCTGTCCACTACACCTTCAAGTATATGCAAACTCGTTTTTAATTCCTCGTGAAAATCACGTGTAGCCCTTCGTCACCTTATAGCAAGAGAAAACAATTCTAAGATTATATCATTGTCATTGCTCTATAGTCGTCTCTAGCCTTAACATGGCCTCTAACATGTGCGACGTTTGTACTGAGACAGACATACTACGTGTGGTGAATCTGGCAGTGATTACCTGTTCTTTATCAGCTTTAGACAGTTCCAACGCCATGCTATTGTACTTTATTTGCTGGTCAAACAAAGTAAATTCCTGAGCAACGCGAGCACTTTCCTGTTGGTGTGGTAGTAAGCCCAGTTCTTTGGTTATGTCCTGGATTTGTTGCTTAATCCACGAGAGAGGTTCCGTGTGCGTCGTATTAGCAGCACCTTGGTCCAATGGAGGAGAATGCCAATATGAATCTATGAACTTTTGTCCAAGTTTATCCAAAATCATTTGACGTTCTTCTTCGGACTTTACTTGTTCAAGCCGCTTGCTCAATTCTTTGTTAATTACATCTTGTAACTATAAAAATAGGAGAAACCACGGTAAGTACACCCCGTGCTCTGGCACAAGAATAAAGACACATCTACAGCTGTTATGAGTATTCTTGCATTCTGCCAATCGAACCTTACGGACCAACTCGAGCCCAAACCGAAAATACATTTTTTTAAAGGTCATTCCCCTGAATAAGAACTTGTGAAATAAATGTTTTCAGACTCTGTCTATCAGGCCCTGTCCACACTAACGCGTTTTCAAAAGTATTCGTTTTCAAACTTATACGGATTCGCAGCATGTTAGTGTGGACGGGAGATTCGGAAAATTTAGCTACACAAAAGCGATCAGTTTTTATTTGATGTTGACGTGTGCAAGGACAGCCTCAAATTAAGTGGTACAGTTGACGTCATCGTTTTCATTTTTATCCGGATTCAAACCGTCCACACTGAAACGATATGTATACGGATTCGTTTTGATACACTTTCGAGAGCGTTTCCAAAGTTATACGGATTCGATGAAAACGATCAGCGTATTAGTGTGGACGGAAGGTCTAACCGTATCAAAAGTATACGGATTCAAACGAAACCGCGTTAGTGTGGACGCGGTCTAATACGGATTCGCAGCGTGTTAGTGTGGACGGGAGATTTGGCTCCAAACAAGCGATCAGTTTTTATTTGATGTGACGTGTGTTAATTCGTCATCGTTGCATTGCGAGTTGCAAGGAAAATTGCCTCGTGTGACATGGCTTTTAGTCTCCTCTGCAGGAATCTCAGAAAAAAAGAGAGGAAACAAGGGTTGGGCTTGCTGTGGAACTGAAATGTGGTAAGGATGAGGGAAGAAAATTTGAAGGGTTAGGGGTAGGGAAGAGATTAATCTCCTTTTTCTTTTCCTGCCACCCCATGCCCAATGTCTATCTTTGCTCTTTGTCCAAGGCACAGGAAGGGCAAGGAAATTTGAACCCAAACCAATATACAGAGATGCCTGTAAGGTAACAATATACATACATATTAGACATACATATTAGACACACAAACAAACGTTCAAGATGACCTGTTGCCAAGGTGAGCCAGGATGGAGAGTCTGCTGATGACATGAGTCTAGCCATACTAGACCATACGGATGTGTGCCACTCCTCATCTTACTTGTCATGCACTCCTCCACATGTCCTTGTCTTAGTAATTCCTGTGAAATGGTGCAAAATCTGGTCCTGTTAGACCAAAACAGTGCTTATACTTGCTGTCCTTGTATGAATTCTCATGCCACACACTCTGTGAACAAAAACATATAAACAATTAGAGATTGTTTTAGTGATTCGAGCAACGTGTGGCCAAAAATCAGGTTACTAGAAAGTGCAAAAACCTATTGACTTATTTCAGCACCTTTTGAAAGGTTTGCATGCAAGAAGTAGTTAAGGGAACCTATGAAATTACATTTCGAAGTATATATTATACAAAGGTTTAGGGTGGGATTTGGAAGGAATTGCGCTTGACATGGAGTTTTCCTATTCTTGTACTCCAGGCGCGGGTTGTTCAAAGGTGGATTAAATTTAAACCAGGTTTAGTTCTGAACAAAACCATCGAGTCACCATGGTAATTAATCCTGGATTAGTGCTAAGACACTTTCGAGCAACAGGACCCAGGTGGTAAATTTTTAAATCTAATTTCTCCGCTTTCTATGCAAATTTCATGGTGGGACGGACCCAAGTTATTCCTTATAATATGTAGTTCTTCCAAAGCAAACCAAAATCAAGCCAAGGGGTTCTACACTTTTGAGTAACTGGATTTTTGGCCACTTTTTGACAAAATTACTTGAAATCCTGGTAAAATCTGTCTTAAAATATTATCAAAGAATGTGTTATATTAATAATAATAACAATAGAGCAGATTTCAGATGACCGTCGTGAAAGTAAACGCAATTGTGCAATCACTAGCCAATCAGAAACAAGAGTAATTACAACTTACAACTTACTGTACTGTTGAATGGTTTCCAGCCCAACCAATCAGGAGCCAAACCAATTGGCTAGTAATTCCTTGCTTGTAATTAGTTCGCAACTTTATTGGTTGATAGAAATACGCAGCCAATGAGAAAGCAAACCAATCGCAAATGCAATTAATTCACGACAGTCATCTGAAATCTGCTCTAAAGCCTTAATTTACTGAGGGTGACACATAATAGCTAAAAGCCAATAAACTCCGATAAATAATATATAATTAATAAATTGAATAACTTCATACACTAAAAGGTTACAATAAAAAGATAAAAATATACAAATAAGGTAGCAAAACGAAAAAAAAAACAAATGTTAAAATGCTTAGAGGTAAAGCATTCCAAAGTTTCTTGCTTGTGACTGCAAAAGTGTAGTTTAGTAGGTGGTGTAGTGTGGTGTGGTAATATGATGGGTAGTGTGGGAACAGGAGGTGCTAACCTTTGATGATGTTCTACACTTGGTAAGACAAAGTTGAAACTGATCAGTGATAGATTAGTATGTAGGTGGAGTGTAGCGTGGTGTGGTGATATGATGGGTAGTGTGGGAACAGGAGGTGCTAACCTTTGATGATGTTCTACACTTGGTAAGACAAAGTTGAAACTGATCAGTGATAGATTAGTATGTAGGTGGAGTGTAGCATGGTGTGGTGATATGATGGGTAGTGTGGGAACAGGAGGTACTAACCTTTGATGATGTTCTACACTTGGTAAGACAAAGTTGAAACTGATCAGTGATAGATTAGTATGTAGGTGGAGTGTAGCGTGGTGTGGTGATATGATGGGTAGTGTGGGAACAGGAGGTAGTAACCTTTGATGATGTTCTACACTTGGTAAGACAAAGTTGAAACTGATCAGTGATAGATTAGTATGTAGGTGGAGTGTAGCGTGGTGTGGTGATATGATGGGTAGTGTGGGAACAGGAGGTACTAACCTTTGATGATGTTCTACACTTGGTAAGACAAAGTTGAAACTGATCAGTGATAGATTAGTATGTAGGTGGAGTGTAGCGTGGTGTGGTTATATGATGGGTAGTGTGGGAACAGGAGGTAGTAACCTTTGATGATGTTCTACACTTGGTAAGACAAAGTTGAAACTGATCAGTGATAGATTAGTATGTAGGTGGAGTGTAGCGTGGTGTGGTGATATGATGGGTAGTGTGGGAACAGGAGGTACTAACCTTTGATGATGTTCTACACTTGGTAAGACAAAGTTGAAACTGATCAGTGATAGATTAGTATGTAGGTGGAGTGTAGCGTGGTGTGGTTATATGATGGGTAGTGTGGGAACAGGAGGTGCTAACCTTTGATGATGTTCTACACTTGGTAAGACAAAGTTGAAACTGATCAGTGATAGATTTGGTGAACACATTTGGAGCAGCCCTCCAAACACTCAGCAATTCAAGGAGGAGTTTTTTCTAAAAAAAAGACAACAAACAAATCTTGTAATATTGAAACTGCACACAAAAAAGGTTACTGCATAGTGACTGATTTCATACACATTAGTCATGCACAAAATAGAAGTAAACTGTATTATTAACAGTAAAAGAAAACAGCCCGTCACTTTGTGATGCTAGAAGACTCAACCTGAGTTCCCCCTTCCATAAACTGCTGATTTACATTACTAATGACCTCCCTTCAAGAAAGACCTGCCCCATGCCAAAATAAATGAAGTGAGCCCCAAAGTCGTTTTTGTTTGTTTGTTTGTTTTCCTGATTTCTGATTTATCATACAATTATATTTAGAGAATATCATTCATGACTTAGCGTGTGCTCTGTAGGCAGTGGTGTAACTGTAAGTTTGTTCAAACTTGAATGAAAATTTCTCTCAGTTCAAATCTTTCGAATTAGAATTTTCCCTGCACATAATTGTAAGTAATCTGAATAGAACCATTTAGGTTTGGATGTCTATGGTGCTTTTGGCTGAGGGTACTGAGTTTCGTTTTAGTTTATGTTGGAGATTTCAACATGGCCGCGACGGTGGCTTTGTCCCTCGCTGAAAAATTTGCTTGAATTAGAACTTAGCCAAAGTTGAATCTTTTCAGGGCCTGTGGTTTGATGTGCTGGTGTGGAAATGCATAATTTGGCTTTCTCTGCATAATGTGCATAATCCGCCAAATCCCGCATAATCCCGCATAATTCCTAAAATTTTGTGAAAATCATTATAAAGGCACCATTACTTGGTGAATTTCAAACTTTCTTACCTATTTTTTCTCAATAAAGTGATACATTTCTTCTGAAATCATCTGTCCGACATCAAAACAACTTTGATAGAAATGAAAATAACAAGGCATTCTATGCTAATCGCAACATGCTGGGAACTAATGTTGATAAGCAATAAAACGTGCCTAGTTAAAAATTGGCCAACTAACTAATATTTCCAGCAGAGCAAGATAGATTCAAACACATTTTTGCGCTTTGGAACGCAAACATGGAACAGGTGGAACAGGATGCTAACTGCGATAAACACAGTCGACTTTATGCAGTTCACATTGATCATGTCACATTACGCTTTTTCATGGATCTTTGTTGTTATTGTTACAGACAAGAATTTCATTTCACAAACAAGAACACGAAATACCAGGCACATGAAGAGCTCCCTCGATAACAAAAAAATACCCTGACAGAATGGAGTGCTCAAGCCCCATTCACACGACACAAACATGGCAAGTAAGCATGGCACGTTTCCGGTTTCCTCTTACACTACTTCCGACGCTAGTGCAGATCGCTCTTGCGAACGAAATTAATTTTGAGGATTACGCATAGAACAACGACAAACAAGTGCCATGATGGTTTCATGATCATGAGAGATCGTAAGGATAGCTCTGATAGTGTGCGTGTAGCTCTCGTGCATGACCGTTCAGTTCATGGTTGAATAGAAGTGATTTGCCATTTCCAAAATCAAGCATGACCAAGTAGTAATCTTTACTACCATGTAGCTGAAGTTAGTTGGTAACGCCTTTTTGTAAGAAAGTAATAAGCTTTATTAAAAGCGAAAACAGACGTCTACCTCTAAGAAAACGTAGCATCATTACGTAGTAAAGCGAAGTGATTGGAACTCATCACAAAGCATTTTATAAACAAAGAGTTGTTAAAGTTAAAATACAGTTATATCTGTGTGACAAAACAGCTGAAAAGAGCAAAATACATGTTGCGGCACTAGGAAAAAATATTGCGAAATCCCGCATATTTTCGTTTTTTTTAGCGCATAATTTCGTATTTTTTGTGCATAATATCAGAAAAAAAACCGCATAATTTCAGAAAAAATCCCGCATCAAACCACGGGCCCTGTCTTTTCCAACAAAAACATGACCATTGGAGAGATTTCCTCCTTCTGTTTGGGTTTCTGTCCTTCGTTTTGCGATACAGAGTCAATATTTTTACTTAGAGAATATTATTCATGGCTTTGCTTTGTGTAAATAATGTCATTTTGCCTTAGCGCATGCTCAGGAAAGTAAGGCAGTGGATGTGTACGTTTGTTCAGGCTGAATGAAATTTTTTCTCAGCTCAAAGCTTTTGAATCAGAAGCACACAGTGGCACATTCCTGTACATGTATGTAATCTGTGACAGAACCATTTAGGTCTGGATGACTATGGTGCTTTCGGCTGTGCGAACTGAGTTCTTTTTTAGTTTCTGTGGGAGATTTCAAAATAGCGGCGATAGCAGCTTTGTCCCTTGCTTAAGAAATCGCTTGAATTAGAACTTAGCCGAGGGTGAGTCTTGTCCAACCAAAACACGCTCACTGTCGAGATTTGTCACCTTCTCTGCAGGTTTGTGAACTTCTTTTGCCGACACAGCTTCAGGCCTAAGCGGAGTGAGTGCGAACGATTTAGCCAATCACAAAGGTTTGTCCAGGCAACCCGATTATAATAGTATAGATTATGCAGAGAGGCTGCAAATGTATGTGTTTTAACTTGTACCTTTTTGGGGTCCAGGCAGCAGGACACACAATGTTCATACACACTACAGCAATTGTTAAGCTGGCAGCTTTTACAATAGAACCTGTATGTAGACACACCGTCACTATGGCAACAGCCACTGGCTGATAGATCTGCCCTCTTACATAAGAATCCTGATGAGAAAGCAGTAATGGGAACTCATTAAAGTGCTACTGAAACAAATTTTTCACCCCTTCTATTTTGGTGATAACGAAACAGGCTTGGTGAAAGAAGGAGATTCATGTTTTAATTTTTCTGATATTGTTTTTGGTTCCAGAGTTATCCAAGATTAAAGAATATGCAAATTACAGACTGATGACGTCACAAGATAACTTTAACTTTGTCTCAGAACTGATTACTGATAATCATGTTGCACTTTGGTGACTTATTGTTAAATAGTAGCCAACAAAACCCTTAGTTTGTGTAAGTCTTCTCTTACCTCTCTCATCAACAATAAGCACTTGGCCTTGAACAGAGTTCCTACATTGTCTGAACTCTGTCAAATTCTCCACATCTATCCACTCAAATGTGTCAGGACCAATCTCAGTTGAGTCTGGATCTTCTCCTGGCTGAGGGGATTACACAAAAAATATAGTACAATGATACATGTGTACTGTGTATATCACTGAAACAGAGATGCCAACCTGATTGTGTGGTTCCAGAAAATATCCATAGAAAATATCCATCACCCCCCCCCCCCCCCCCCCCCCCCACCACTGTACAACAACTGTATGACAACAGCGCATGTTTAGAAAGCAGGAGAAATACAGTATTCAGCAGGAGATGAGGCAAAAAAGTCTCCATGATCTTTATGGATTTGCTGCTGGTAAATACACACTATCATGCATTGTGTGTGTTCCTACATGTGCACAGTGACCTTCACCCCCTCTATAAGTAATATGATTAACATGATCACCCTCAGAGCTGATAAAAGCTTTTGTGATTCCCTCTGCCCCCTATTTGAACTAGAAGACATTTTACAGAAAGAGAGGATCTCATTTTTCTTTGTTGCATGCAAAGCGTGCCCTGATTTTGAAAAACGCATACCACGTGCCTTGGAGAAAAGGTAGATATGAAGCCTGTAAGGTTTATTCTTCATTCGCACCGCAAGTGACAAAATTATTATTCATATGCATGAAGCATGGCCCGAATGACCACCATTTCTATGTTGTAACGTCGAACTCATGCTTACGTAAAAAGGGTCAGTTTTTTTTAGTAAAACACATAGTGATTATCTGCCAGGCCTGGCTGTTTTCAAGGAGGGGAATGGGGGCCCCTTGCCAAGATTCACATGTTCTTATAACGTAAGCATTCTATTGAAATGGCACGGACGTATTGTCTTCGTGTTGCGCGCCAAATTTTTTCCTGTATTCTGTTTAGTGAACTAGAAAAATGTACATGAAATAGAGGAAAAACAAAACAAGCAAAACATCCCCTATCGACTAAATTCGGTCAGCAGACTTTACGTGACAGGAGGAAGAAATCAAAGTTAGATTATGAAAAAAAGGTGAAATTTTAGGATTGAGCCCTGATTCGAAGTTGTACCGTTTGATCCCCGATCCAAGCCTCTTGAGCCCTGAGCCTACCCCCCTGAGCCCTGATCCCGGCCATAATTTGTGCGTTGAGCCCTGAGATTTGGGTATTGAGCCCTGAGCCCATATACCATGTTACGAGGCTGTTAACAAGAAACACAATGAAATCATCTCCATACAAGTTATTCCTTATGTGATTCACAATAGAATGCAAAACAAGTGCAAGGAGTATTATTGCAGAGAAACAGAGTGGATGGTTGTGTCACTGGGTTCTTCAAATGAGCCCATAAGCAAGTTATCCAACACGGAGGTATGCGTGTGTAGCTCGAATGGCAACGAATTGGTGTTTGTTGGGAGGGTTCAACATTTGAAGATAAATTCATCTGGCTACGAGATGACTCACGTCAACACGGTTTAGCTACTTTTCACACCATTTTCTACCATTGCATGAGCAAAACAAATTCACACACAATCTTTGCTTACCTTTTTTCGCAGCACAGAAACGATAAACACTATTCCAATAACGATAAGGAATGTTAAAATCCAACGACGGATGAAGAATACGCTCATCTGAACCAGGGATACATTGGCTTTGTGTGTTTGTAACCGGCTATCATCAAAATGGCGGCGTCAAACCCAGTCAAACCATTCCATCCCTTTCCCTTCCATGTCATGGGACTCCTGTGGCATTGTACACAGGCAACCCATCCTGTCGATAGAAATTTCTTTTACTATAGTGGCGAAAAATGTATCACTAAAACAAGCCTAGTTCTTATATCCATCTTATCAGACAGACGAACAGTATAAAAGATATAACTAGAAGTTTCTGAAAGAAAGCGGAGTGCTGCGAGGATATTTATTTAACGCTTGCAACATGTCTGAAATCAAACAATCAATCATCTGATTTGAAGTATTTGATATAGCGGGAAAATGTCATATGATGGAGAATTTAACAGTGCGGGGGATCGCAAACGAGCCCTACCCGGCTCTTTGACCTCTTCGATTTCCGCGTTTCACGCGTCGCTTTTGGGGATCCTACGTTTTTTTGTGCTAACCTCAAAACCGTGACATTTTGTTTCCAATACAAAAATTGTACGAGCGAAGGAGAGATTCACCCTCGAGAGATCAGTGCGGCGCGGTGTGGGAAAAATCGAATAAACAAGTTACCACCCGCGATCTTCCCGCCGATAGATGAAAACAAGTGAACTCTAAACCTTATCTTAAGTAAACCGCTAACTGTTGGGTCTCTGTAAAATGCAGACCGGACCTCGGCGGACCGGACCTCCGCGGACCTCGCGGACCGGACCTCGCGGACCGGACCTCGGCGGACCGGAAAATTTTTTTTCCTTATTTTTTTCCTACATTCTTTTTAAAAAAAAATCTTTAAAAAAAATTCTTTGTTTTACTGAAGACGGTATTGTCTGTTAGACGGGTCACCTCTCACCACCAGCCGCCTGTCCCGTTGCGTGACTCGCTCGCAAAACATACCGTATCCACGTCCAGCGTCTAGAAGTCTAACCGGGAGAGCGAGACCCTTTGCAGCTCTTGCATTAGCGGTACTTTTTTTGTGGGAGAATGATTTTCTGTGAATGATTCCTTATCTCCAAACTAGCAATTTCAGCTGTCAGTTCGCGAAAAATGGTATTGCCGTGCGAACAGTAACTTTCTAGTGGTTGTTTGTAGCAAGAAAAAACATCCGGTTGAGAACAGTGACTGAAGTAACTTTGCTTTGCTTTGCGTACTGCTGCAGTACCTTAGTTTACTCATGGCAAATTTGGGTATAAAATGTTGATTAAGTGCTATTAGGACTGCAAATAACCCTTAGTTATTTAGCCTGTACTTGTTTTTGAAAAGAAATTAAACTGAGTTATGTATTAAGCTGTACTGATGTTGTGTCAATGAATAAGAACAATTCGATATATTAAGAGGGAGATTTCAGATGACTGTCGTGAGTAATTCGCAATTTATACTTTGTAATTACTCCTATAGGCCGTTATCACGCAAAGTTGAATAATAATAGTTAAATAGTTATCAGAAAATGAAATCCAGTATTCGTAAAATTGCAAAAAATTTCAAAATAATTACTTTAAAACTAGTTGAGATATGAATTTTCAAAACGGGCAAATACGTCGAGGCTGGATGTTTCGATGTATTTTCCCATACATTTCTCAGTGGAAAACAAAAATAAAGCCAGAATACGAAGTTTTGAAAATTCACATCTCAGTGTCAGTATTGAAGCAATATATACTAAACGTTGCAATTAACTAATACGGATGTGTGGAATTAAAATTGAATTATTATTCAATTTTGCGTGAAATCATGTAGTCATTTTCCAATTCTTGTAAATTTTGCGTGTAATCATTTTACAATTGGTTTCACTTCAGTCATCTGTTTTTTTTTTTGTGTGTGTTCATATGGGACCCATGCCGACCACGCAAAATTGATTATCCGACTAATTCTGATAACCTTGATTCACTGGCATTGATTGCTGTAGTCATTTATTTGTGAATGTTGTACTAGCATATATGGCTCATAGCTTTAGGGGTTTTCACAAAACTGGAGGTCCAATACACAATAGTAGGGTGACCAGTATCCGTTCGTGTGTGGCCCCCAGTATCCGGGCAACCACGGTTTTTTTATCAAATGAATCGACGTTTGAAACTGGCCTAAAGTCTACGATGCTAGCGCCGTGGTCAGAAAAAAAAAATGACTGAGGAAGGATATCATTTTCTGCTATTTATTTTGATTGTTATTTTCCCCAAAATGTTAAAAAGGTTAATAATGAAGAACATTACACAATACCCTTGCGGTTTGTGTTTTGAGAGCGAGTCACGCAACGGGACAGGCGCCGCTGGAAAGGTGACCCGTCTAACAGACAATACCTTCTTCAGTAAAATGGAAGATGTTTTTTTTTTAAAGAATGTAGAAAAAAAAAATTAAGTAAAAAAAAATTAATCCGGTCCGCCGAGGTCCGGTCCGCGGAGGTCCGGTCCGCGAGGTCCGCGGAGGTCCGGTCCGCCGAGGTCCGGTCTGCATTTTACAGAGACCCCTAACTGTTGAACCTATGTATATAAAGGCAACAAATTAACTCTGATATACGAAACTCAGCTCTTCAAACTGTCACTCAACCGTTCTATTTCAAAGACGAAAGGCGCCCGACGGCAATAAATATTTTGAGATCCCGCATAAAACATCAATCAATTAAGATACCGGATTGAAAACGAGGCTCAGGATTTGCCAGACAGACTCCAAGCTGAAACAGGAGGTCACGGATAGAAAAATCCCGCGCAGATCACAGAGGGAAAACGCGCATAGGGGGAAAAACGCGTATGGCAAAATGGGTAAAGAAAACGCGCATGGCAAAATGGGTAAAGATTAGTGTCGCTGCTCGGCCTGCGGCCTCGCAGCAACGAGCAGTGATTTGATTGTGATTTCAATAGAGAACACTTGGGCGATAGCCAGTTCAGGTCAATGATTAAAAATATAGTGCGCGCGAAGTATAAATAGTGCTCTGGCGAAGGACTAGGTTTTGATATAATCAACGCCTCTTTCCCTCTAAATAAGCAAGACTCCAGTCAGTAGACGATCGCAAGAGTGGGGTCGGCGTTATCACTCGAGCGCTTTATAGCAAAAATTACAAAATTTAACGCAAATTGTTTATCGATTTGTTTTGTGTCCCTACTTCACTGCCATAGTCTAGGAGCTACTGGCTTTTACACATTTGAGTTGCTTGGCAACCTTACGGCAACTTTTGACCAAAAAAGCAACGTTTCTTAGCTCGAGCAACTAACTGAGTTTGGGACATCTTCGGAGAGTCTTCGGCTACCCTGAAAGATCGGTTCGACTTCGTGACTCGTTGGTACATCTGCGGAACACTTCGGACGCGCTTAATTGGAGTCAGTCAATGACTGATTGCATTTTTAACACCGGGGGCAGGACCTCCCTTAAAAAAACCCTCCCCTGGAGTTTCCAGCCTTTAAAGTGCTACTCAAGGCTGAAATTTTAATGACTTATTTGATTGCACATTCGAAATAAGGAAGAATGTCGCTTATTTCGCGTTCATAGCTCTTTTGGTTACAGAGATATTCAAGATTTTTACTTATGCAAATTAGCAAAAAAATGACGTCACAACAAGACAAGGGCAAAAGAGGCCAACAATGTTTGATGTATAATTCTGTTTGGGATAATTAGATTCACTTCAAACTTCGTAATAACAAAGAAGAACCAAGACCACATACATCCATATGCTAATTAGTGTTTCCATGGTAACACGTTTGGCTATAGAAGTGATTCCTGGAAAAATAGGTAAAATCTGTGAAATATTCCCTAAGTTGTGAAAGTCTTCGAAACTTCCTGATTTGTTTGTCAACACGACCCAGAGTATTTTGGCAAAGTATTGTAGTACTTCACTTGTAGGTGAATAAGTTTCAGATTCCACCTACGACGACGCTTTGCAGATGGCTGGCATCCAAACTCTAGCGTCACGTAGAGTGGCTGCTTGCCAACGGTTTATAAGCAGGATCTCACCAGGAAACCCACTCTTTAAGTTAATATATGGCCCTCTTATAATACCTCAACATCAGTACTCCCTTCGCACCCAAGCTCCGCACTATCACAGAACTGTCAGAACAGACCGCTTTAAGAACTTTGTAACTGTTAAGTGTATATAATAATTGTTAGCTTGCTGTTCTCCTTATTGTATTCCTGTTCTCCCTATTGCTGACCACACCTGTAATTTAAGTATATCTTACAAGAGGTGTTAATAAACCGATTATTATTATTATTATTAGATTTTTCCTATTTTTTAAACAGACAGCCCTAGTGTCAATAGCGTTACCATGGAAACAGTAATAAACATGTCAGAGGTTGTGGTTTTGGTCCTTCTTTGTTACAGTTTTAAGTGAATCTAACTATCCCAAACAGAATTATACATAAAGCATTGTTGGCCTCTTTTGCCCTTGTCTTGTGACGTCATTTTTTGCTAATTTGCATAAGTAAAAATCTTGAATATAGGAGAAATGTTACTCCGAATAATGACAGTTTCATACCTAGGCGATATTCACCATAAATAGAAGACTGGAATAACAAAAGCAATATTTCGGTTTAATTCAAACCATCATCAGGCTAGTGAAATACAAGTAGCGCGGGAGAACTTAAATACAACTAGATTATTTGAATAACAAAAGGTCGCGGCTCGCTTTAAGGTCGGAGTTCATTAGAGGTTGTTTTGTTTTGATGTAAAAGGCTTCTTTAAAAAGCAAAACATTCCAGTTATTATCAGTGTCCAGTGTCCTTAACATCACCCCTTAACCTATACCACAATTCAACTCTACTAACTAGCAGCAAGACTCTTGCTAGCAGGCATTACTCAGGAGGTCAAGTTCTACCAATATCCGCTATCAAACCTTTTCTAATCGGTGGGTTGAACGGAACCCCTATCTGCTACCAGACTAAAAACAGGTGACTTTCCAGGGACGTCATTTTATGCCAAAATAGATTTTTCAGGGGTATTTTGCCAGAAAAATGGAATTCCAGCGAGGAAGGGGCCGGGGTCCTTAAAGTGCTACTCAAGGCTGAAATTTTAATGACTTATTTGATTGCACATTCAAAATACAAGGAAGAATGTCGCTTATTTCGCGTTCATAGCTCTTTTGGTTTCAGAGATATTCAAGATTTTTAGGGCGAAACCCTTACGAAGTCTTGCATCCGTAAGCTCCGCCGTTGCCTTACCACTAAGAATGTTGACTTTAAGGTTATTCCTAACACTAGGAAAATTTCATTTCATACAAATACAAAAGATAAAACGCCATTGTTAAGTAAATCTAACATAGTGTACCAGATTACTTGCCCGATGTGTAATGCGAGCTATATTGGTAAAACAGAGCGCACCCTTTATGAGCGTACATATGAGCATGCCCGTAATAACGACAGCGCTGTTTTCTATCACTTCAACAACTGTGACAAATTTAACACAATACGGGACAATGTAGATCTGAGGCCAAAAACCACAGGGTACCCGAGTATGATTTTTCTAAAACTATTTCCTGTTTTGCTTTAAAATGGATCAGAATCACACACAACTTGGTGGATTCGTAGTTTTTATTATCCTCTATTTGTTTCTATACTAGCTTTGCACAATTAAGCTCCTAAAAACCTACTGCGCATATCAGAGTACTCTATCAACTCACTACGCAATCATTGCTCTTTTGAAAACTTACTTTGCTGTCTTGATATACTTTATTACTGCGAGAATCCAACTTTACATTTTAAATTAAACTTGAGTTATGTCAAATGTGTAATGTTAAATCACTTAATGCCTACTGCGCATGCTCAAAGCGATTTTCGAGCACATTCGAAATTTGGAACTTTTAGCAATATCTGGTCAATATATCTCATCAAACGTGTCTTAACAAAATAACGCTGGAACAGGAACTGATCGGGAGCCTGCTTGCTGTCCCATTCCTGACGATTGTTAAATAAAGGCAACTGATACTTCTTTGTTTTAAGATACGCAGAACAGCTGCGCAGTTGCGTGACAGCCTCCCTTTAACTTCCCCCATATAAAGTTTAGGTGTAGTGGAATGAAAAACGGGTCCTCGATTTATTGTCATCCAAAAGACGTGGAACACATGAGAAATGACAAATCATTTCAACCCAGAATGAGAGCACCCAGGTCTGAAACACAACTCAAGCAGAAGAGAAAATCGTTAATACCTGAGCCAGGTCTCAAACTCGGGTGACAGTGGTGAGGCAAGCGCTGTAACGCTGCACCACCCGTGCTCTTACGTCATACCGGTATGCCACATGCAACCATAAGAAGTCTCCCATTAGCAAAGAAACTGTTCCCTACTCTCCTGCATCAAAGGGTGTGCGTGCATGTTGCGCGTGCATGGCGGTTAAGGCGTGAACCAACCCTCACACGTCGTAGTATCGTAGTGAGTCCAACACGCCGGGCCTATAAGGATCAAAAATCGCCGGGGTTTGTTGTAAATTTGTGAGTTTTAATCCAATCACTACCAAATTTCACATGTAAATAGTACTCAAAAAATTAACAAACATAGTAATTTTGGAATTTTCAAATTAACGAATTTTGGCGGGAAAATGACGTCATCAATCTTACACTAAAATTTCAACTCGATCATATGAAATTTTTGTGACATGAATATGAAAGAGCTCATTGAAATAGCCACAAAACCGAAAAGATTTTTGAAATATCTCATTCCCTTGAGAAGTTATGAATATTTTAAGTTTGCAATGTCCGCCATTTTGTTTTTTAGACAAAATGGCAGCCATTGGCAGCCGGTACAAAATTGCAGGGCTTGTTCTAACTTGGTGAGTTTTAATCCAATCACTTCTAAATTTCACATGTAAATAGTACTCATGAAATTAACAAACACAGTCATTTTAGAATTTTCAAATTAACGAATTTTGCATATCAAGAAAGTGCTGTCGTTTTTATGACAAATCCGCGCGGGTTGCCTGTGGTGTTCAAAACGTGACTCAGGCCCCTCGGCGGGGGGTAAAAACAAAATGGCGACCAAGAGAAGGATGTTTCTCGAGTATCTGCAAGTTTTGGTCAATTTTCCTGCTTTTTTCGCTAAGATATGAGGAAAAGTACTTACAGACCTTCCAAATAAGGTAAGGGGGGATTTCCTAATAAGGAAGTTTTGCAACGTCGGCAAAACGACAGCTTTTGGCGAAATTTTCTTGATATGGCGGGAAAATGACGTCATCAATCTTAAACCAAAATTTAAAATCGATCATATGAAATTTTTGAGAATCGGGTATGGAAGAGCTCATTGAGATAGCCACAAAACCGAAAAGATTTTTGAAATATCTCATCCCGTTAAGAAGTTATGGATATTTTAAGTTTGTATTTCCACTGAACGCTGACCAAAACAAAATGGCGGACATGCAAACTTAAAATACTCATAACTTCTTAAGGGAAAGAGATATTTCAATAATCTTTTCGGTTTTGTGGTTATCTCAATGAGCTCTTTCATATCCAAGTCATAAAAAGTTCATATGATCGATTTAAAATTTTTGTGTAAGATTGATGACGTCATTTTCCCGCCAAAATTCGTTAATTTTAAAATTCCAAAACGACTATGTTTGTTAATTTCATGAGTACTATTTACATGTGAATATGGTAGTGATTGAATTAAAACTCACAAAGTTAGAACAAACCCGGCGATTTGTGATCCTTATAGGCCCGGCGTGCAATGATGATGGCGAGGATGATGCAGAGCTAGCGATACATAAAATGAGCTTAAATAAAAAGCGTCCAGCAATGCTTACAGCCGAATTCGATGTATCGCGATGCTCAAATTCCAAGAATCAGTTTTTTGTTTGGGCAATTCTGCGCTGTAACTCAAAAATGGGGGCGGGCTATGCAAATCACAAGTGGGTTCCGTCGAGGCCCATCAAGTTCATGTTCATTTGCATATCATCATCATCGTCATTCCCTTTGATGGAGTCATTGACATCCTTGGGCGCGCCCGCTGCACGGAATGTCACATCCAGCAGACGCATGAAATCTGTCTTCGCCATCATTGTTCTTCTTGCTTGGTATATACCAAGCACCGTTTCCATTCTTGTCCACATGGACTTCGGATTCTGTACATTGAACAGCACTTGTTTCTGAATGGCATCGTTATTTAGCCTGCATATGTGCGCTATGTACTTGAGGTGTTGCTCTAGACAGAAATGGCGGATAGGAAGGGTATAGCATAGCCAATTCCCCATTATTGAGTGACAGCGCAGAATTGCCCAAAGAAAAAACGATTCTTGGAATTGGAGCATCACGATACATCGAATTTGGATGTAACTTGCAGGAGAACTGGCTGCCCAACGCTTAGAATCGCGCGTCGGAGAGCGTAACTTGCATCTAATACAAGGCACTATAAAATTCAAACTTAAAACTTTATTTCATCACTTGTCAGAAATGAGGCTTATAAGGCTCCCGACCATTTCCCGAACTGCTAACGTTTTTTAATAAGGCACGTTTGATAAGACATAGAAAGAAGTAGAGGATGCCGGATATTGCTGAAAACAACCCAATTTTCGGTCGAGGTGCTCGAAAATCGCTTTGCGCATGCGCAGTAGGCATTAGTGGTTTAATATTATGAAGCTGACATAACTGAACTTTAATTCAAGATGCTATTTGGATTCTTACAGTACCAAGTAGTTATACCAAAGCAGTGAACAGTCCGGTTCATTACCAGTTTTGGTAATATCAATTTTGCTCATTACGCATGCATAATAGGACAAAATGGCGGCTGTAGCTGATATTAGCGTACCCTTCATAAAATGTACCTTTTCTTCCTCTAGAACGTCCCTACCCATGAACCTTTGCCTGAAAGACATGACAAGGGCAACAGGAACTCCATATTGCTTGCGAAATTAACGAAATCGGAGCGAAGTACGAAAATATTTGAAGATTTACTGCTGCCTCTATCAAGTTTTTACACTAATTTTTGCCTTATCGTATAGGGAAAAGGCCGAATTGAAGTAGGTTCCACCCATATTCACAAAAAATGCACCCATAGGCGTGAAAATATAGTAGTTTTGCTTCCTATATATACAAGAATTACTTGGGTACCCGGCGATTTCGTGGGGTACTCGCGATGTGAAGTCAAAATCTCTTCGCCATCGGTAGATGTACTCGAAGCGAGTATCAACGCCACGTCAGAAGTCGAGCCATTTATATGTGCTGGTCTCGTGAAGTCGATAATAACTATCAGAGGAAAAAGGCAAGGGGAAGAGCTCATCAAAGATCAGCAAGGAAACGAGTTCTGCGTTCATTTCCATCGTCTTTGGTTTTGATATGGACCCGAGAGCTCGGATTAGCGTGTATAAGCTTAATTATCACCAGCCGACAAATGACCCAAAACAGGGTAAATACAAAACCCCATACAAATATGGCGTACCCTTTTAAAGTTATAAGGCACTGACCAACTAAACTCGAAGCGAAAGTCCGCGGTTTCAGCATCGTTAAACAAAATCAACTGGTACACAAACAAGCCTAAAGCCATATAACCGTCCGGGCACTCGAGTTTGGCAGGGATTCGACTGCGCCATGCAGTGACCAACGGCCAAGCCTTGAAACAACGGATACTGAATAGCCAGGAGTTTTCTGTTCACCTAGTCTTCTGTTTTCCATTGCAGATGAGGCTAATTTCCTCGATAGGACGACACATAAAGCCGTGAAGGGCGAAGTGAAAGCACCCCGGGGCGATGCCAAAAACCCGCTCGAATGATAACAGCCGAGACTGTTTAATTGGTTTCAAGGGTCTGTTCTTGCCTTACAAACTAAAATACATTACTTCTCTGTCAAAATACTAAGGCCGGGTAACGAGGATGATTTTCTGTGAGTCCTGATCGATTTTATAGCCGTCGTTTTATTAAGCGCTGCCAGTTTTGTTTTGAAAGTACATGGAACTACAGTGGGGGGAGGGGGAGAGTTCTGTGATCTGATTGGCCGAGCGGTTTGTTTACAACATATTACCAAAACTGGTAATGAACCGGACTGGTGAAGTGAGAGCAATGTGGTATAGTGAGCTGATCACGAGTTCTGTGACATGCGCAGTAGGTTTTTGGGAGCTTAATAGTGCAAAGCTAGAGGAAACAAATAGAGGATAATAAAAACTACGAATCCACCAAGTTGTGTGTGATTCTGATCCATTTTAAGCAAATAGGAAATAGTTTTAGAAAAATCATACTCGGGTACCCTGTGGTTTTGGGGCTCGGATTAAAATCACCCCTTAACTCGAAACCTATACCACAATTCAACTCTACTAACTAACAGGCATTATTCAGGAGGTCAAGTTCTACCAATATCCGCTATCAAACCTTTTCTAATCGGTGGGTTGAACGGAACCCCTATTTTCGGGGTTCTGCTACCAGACTATTTCCCTTCCCCCTTGGAATTTCCAAGTGCCAGACAAACCCCCTGTCGTGGAATTTCCAGAGTCCAATACACGCTGGAAAATTTCCTGTAGATCCTCAACCCCCCGGTGCGGGCTAATTTATTTTTTACGCCCACTTCAAGATGGCGGCTAACTAGTATAAATGTTCAGTATGATTCACATATCCTCGTTCTATGAGTGAATGAAAAGGAGGATATTGACCTACGAACTCTCTCTCTTAGCTCATGTGTAAGATGTTGGGTTATGAATAGGTAATTTACACAGGGTTGATATGAGGGTTCGCACCACCATGAATACTTTTTCCTTTTTTCTTAATAACTTGCCTGAAAATTTTCGAAGTGCCATAAAGTGTAAATAAAAAAATTGCCCGGTGCGGTTTAAAAATGCAGTCAGCCAATATCACCAGCTATCAATATTTGGAGATTCTAGAATAACAATTGTATAATTGTAACTCAATTTTTAGTTGCACATGACTTTATATCATCACTGGTGTCTATATTTGTGGATAAAGATAGCAAATGTGGCAATTTTTTTAATCAATTTAGCCAACTTTTGGGCAACTTTACGGGGAAAAAACAGCAACTTTTAACAATTTTTCTTGTGTAAAAGCCACCTAGGAGCAAATCTTGAAAAGAGGCTTGAAAGTGGTTTGTAGCACCCATCGCGCAGAATCATAATAGAAGTAGAAACTGCAGAGAAAACTGAAGCAGATCACTGAAAGGCGCGGGTACCGGTACACAGGAAAACAAACACGCGTTTAGCATCCGAGGCTATGTTCCTCAGCGGAGCCAACCTATTGTCAATTTATATAACACGTTTTGGCGGAGAAAGGATATAAAAAGGCCTTGAGAACTTGAAGGAAAGGACATCTTTTGACCCTTCACAACGGGTGTCCAGGGATGTCCATCTCAATTTTCAAATACTCATCCGTTGTGTGCTAGAGGCCACCAGTCACAGGCCTGGTCCTTGTGGAGTTTTGGCTTGCAATTACTGGTCCATGTAGACTTAGCGGGTGACAAGGCGCATGCCCATAAACACAACTCTTACAATCAATGAGTCACTAACGCAAATAATTTGTTCTCACAACGATCACTAAAGCTTCACGATTCACGAACCAAGGCTAATTAATGTGAAAACAATTTACCTGGAAAGTGTCTCAGAACCAAAAATACTGAGACACTCTTCCTTACAAGTATGGATTGTTTGAGTGGGAAAAGAATGGGAATTTCGCAGTCGACATTAAACCCGACAAGAGGTAGATTCTGATGAAAGAGGACAATGGAAGAAGAGTCGAGTTTCATCGTTGGCAAGACGGTGATGCTGGTGTTCATAATGGTAGTCAGTGTGACGGGGAATGTTCTAGTCTGCTACTGTGGTCTTTACTCTCAGCGAATGTCTGCCATGAACAGGATTATCGTCAATCTAGCCATCAGCGAGCTTGTTATCGCCTTTGTCGCTATCCCGATCAAAATTAATAACCAGCTGACAGGCGGTGTCCTCATGGCCAGCAGTCCTTTGTGCAAACTGTTCGAGTACATACAGACCGTGGCTTTAGGAGCTGCCATTATGTGCCTGATAATGCTAAGCATTGATCGCTATTTCTCAGTATTCCATCCTCTAGCCAAGGTAACGCGGCGCCAGGCACAACATATGATGGTGCTGTCGTGGTGTTACCCATTACTGTTCGCCAGTCCAGTTGTATATTACATGCTTGGTGCCACTCATCAGCCGGCAGCCCTCCTACTGCAGTGCCAAGAGGACATGAGCCAGCCCATAACGGGGCTTGATACACTCTACTCACTCATACAGCTGTGGCTGATTGTATTACTGCCTGTCCTCTCGGTAACAATGGTTTATATTGTTATCATTACAAGACTCCTCCGCACGGGAAGCCCTTCGCGTGTCACAAAAGTAGGTGTATCACCTAAAAAGACAAAACCCTACCCTGGACCCATTCACTCAAGCTACACCACAGCTCTCGACTCCAACATTGTGCCGCTGGCAAAGCGGCGAGCTGTTGTCATGAATCTGATCGTCACATCCACGTACTTGTTTTGCTGGGCTCCCTTAGTGTCCCTTTACTTAGTCACTACTATTTACGATTTTCGATTCGATTCAAGATTTAAAACTTTACACGATTTGTCTTCGTTTTTAGCGCTGGCAAAACTTTGTTTAAATCCCGCAATTTACAGTTTCTTTGACAATGCAATTCGCGACCATATTTGTCGATGCCGGAAGCGCAAATTCGAGCAGCTAATGCACGTCTCTGAGAGATGCACACGTGGAAAACTGAGCGAACTGAACGTTAGTAAGATCGGCTGCTATCAAAGCAGCTTTGTGGATGAACAGCCAGACAGGGAGCCTTTATTACGCAGTGCGTCTTCCGTGCATCGCTCGTACAAGGGGACTAATTTCAGTGCCGACAAGTTAGCACAAATGATAGCCAACACGCGACGGTATCGCAGCATGGGCATGTTCACATCAAGGAGCTCCAATATCTAAACAGAGGGCGGTGCCAACATCCCTTAGACTGCTTGCATTCCCTTCTTCGGGGAAAGTCTGAAAACGAGCGTGTTATCTCGGACGTTCGCCAAAGAAGGGACTGCAAGCATGCAGTCTAAAAATCTTGGAATCTTTACGATCCAGGCAAGACAATCCTGTTAAGGTCCGGTTATGGGTGAGGGGGTTCGGAAATGGACACAGGATGTCCCAGCTCGTGTTCAGTACATGGGAGTGGGTCCTAACGTAGTTGCTAATACCCCATTCACACCGGCGCTTAAACTAGTTTTAAGGTGGTTTAATTAATCTGGTTTAAATCCTTTTAGTATAAACCAACTAATGGTCTATTCCAAATCCTGTATTCTGATTGGCTGAGCTACTAATGGTTTATTAGTGATAGACCGTGCCTGGCAAAACCACCACCTTTCTTTGCAAGAAAACTTGATTTTTTTCAACATAAAATGATGGAATTCATTGCCAAAACTGACCAACTAGTTGGTTTATACTAAAACAATTAGACCTCTCGTCCTCATGTGCTATGATATCAATAGACCATTCGGCCTTCGGCCTCATGGTCTATTCATCATAGCACATTCGGCCTCGAGGTCTAATTGTTAAATAGCCCAAGAGAAGACTGTTCTAAGGACAAAAACTCATCATTTAGCTAGTAAGAGTTTATCGCAGTAAGAAACTTCCCGTATTACATGAGAGAGGAAGAAAAACAAGGTTTTGATGTGAATGACTTGAATGGGATAGACTCAGACTAATACCGTGGATGCGACTGCGATCACAAAGGCGTCGCAAATGGCCAGGGACCTTAAGAGCCATGATAGCCGGTAGGGTAGCGGCCTTGAAAGACTTTTTAAAAATCAATGGTCAATGGTGTTTCCACTGGTTTCGTTTATTGACTTGTTTTCCTTCTTTTCGATTGATAGGATCCACTCTCATACCATTCTATATATTATGTGTATTACAATTGCACTGAAGTGCGATATTTAAGCATTAGAGCACAACTTTCTATGACTTTATCGGCGCAATAGAGCACGCGTGATGTTGGGAGAGACACGAGAACGTTGTAAAATCACTCGAGCCGCAGCGAGTGATTTTAAAGCGTTTCGAGTGTCTCTCCTAACATCACAAGTGCTCTATTTGCCAAAAAAGTCATAGAAAGTTGTGCTCTAATTTTATGCTATAGCGAGGAAGAACCATTTCTTTATCGGTGAAATAGAGCATAGATTTGGACCAATCAGAGCGCGCGTTATATCGTAGCTATATTATAGAACTATTTACTGTCATGTGAATGAAACACGCCCCGTTGATAGATGTCAACGAATCTTGCACGTGCATATTTCATGCGTGCGTGGTTATTACGTGGTTACACGTTATTACGGACTCTCTTCATGTTGACTATGAGGAACACAGTCTGATTACTTATTTTTAAGATACGAAAACATTTTTCAGATGGCGTTAATTTGGCGCGGAGGTCAACATCTTCGACGAGACGGAATGAAATAGATTCATGATAATTGTTTTTAAGCATAATCAGATTTATTTGGTTCCAGACGTCTCGGTGACTGTTCGCCAGTAATCATACGGCCTAGGGCATACGTCCAATCTGAGTATTTCAAAGGCATTTAAAAAATGAAAGGAGAGGTTTCAACATTCTTTTTCCCTGGAACAAAAATCCTTCGTATCGACTTCTCCGAGAGAGGAGAACTGTGTCTTTTCACGGAGCGGTTCCTACTACAAAATGAGAGTTAGGTTATGAATAATATTGAGTATTTGAATTTTTTTTTTAAGATACCGGACGCATTACTCTTTCAAATGACAAGTCATCTCTTGTTTTAAATGTATTCGACGCGACATTAATTCGACGTACGCCCTAGGCCTAATTGTTTTAGTATAATTATACAAGGTACTCACGTGTAAGATACTCACGCGAGTAATTATACTAAAGAAAAACAGTAGACAAATCTCTCCCATTAAAAACGGGGAATTCCTTTATCACTCGAGTAATTACCACTCAAACCTTTAGCCATAACAACATAACTGCACCTCTAGGGAGCAAGCCCGGATACGTATCGTTGAAACTATCACCGATTGCTGATTTATAGGGGCACGTTTACCTCCGTTCACTATCTCTATTAATTGTATTGTCCTTTTGAAACGCTTCAAGCCGTCTCCTGATGACAACTGCAGTGTTATAGGCCGTGTTTTTCAGCTACGATGAGCATGACCGGGAACTTAACAACGTGACTGTTAATCATGACACGCTATGATGTCAACAGTAGAGACGCACATAACAGCACACATAACGGTACGACGCACATAACAGTACAGACGCACATATACGGGTACAGACGGACATATCAGTACAGATGCACATAGCAATACAGACGCACGTAACAGTACAGACGCACATATACGGGTACAGACGCACATATCAGTACAGACGCACATAACAGTACAGACGCACATATCAGTACAGATGCACATAGCAATACAGACGCACATAACAGTACAGACGCACATATACGGGTACAGACGCACATATCAGTACAGACGCACGTAACAGTACAGACGCACTAACAGTACAGACACACATATAGTGGTTTCAATAAAGTTTGTCACCCAAAAGACTAAAGCCTCAAGCTGTCGGCGCCAAGCCTTGAGAGTCATTTGTTGTCTCACGTGCTAATCAAAATTCAATTCGATTTACGCGCGTTGGGAACAGCGCGATTTTTAATTGATAGTGCACTTCAAATCTCAAACTGGAGGGCGCAAGAACATTATTCTTAAACGTGAACGACAGTACTGCGTACAATATTAAGCTGTCCATTTTACTTTCCACGTTTTTCCTTTTTCAAGAAGGAAATCAAATACTGACGGGGTATTTTGTGAGATGATTGCATGAGACCAGAACTACTGAAACTCCGCTGGAATATTCTGTAGAACAAATATCTAAAGAAAGAAATATTTTTATTCTGTCCGTTTTTGCTGTCATCCTACACCTTCGAAGGTATAATGAAAGTAAATTATCGGAACGCTCGCGTAAAAATTCAAAAGACGCGCTTATTAATAATTAGTAGTAATACATCTGATACATCTTCAGAAAGCTTTCTAGGCGCCCAAAATTAAATTTCAATTGAGGACTCGATTGGAACGAAGTACAATTATTATAATTGTAAGTGTCTTTATTTCATTTATTTGAGAAGCGAACTCTTTGAGCAAAATAAACACAGAATGCTAATTGTATCATCCAAACAATTTTGAGGGAAATTAGATTTTGGGTTGTGACCGTGAAATTTCCAAATTTTGCTGAGCTTTGGCTGAAATTTTTATCAGACATTCGCTCTTAAGAATGCACATTTTTAGATGCCAGTGCAATTCTCTCACTCGAATTCGGAAACACGCTAAGTCTAAGGTCGACTTCGCTTATCGCGCGCGGCATTTTTGACTGATGGAGAATATTTGTTATTCAAAGCACGAATGACCCACAATGCTTGGCGCCGACAGCTTGTAGGCTTTAGTCTTTGGGGTGACAAACTTTATTGAAACCACTATATACGGGTACAGACGCACATAGCAGTACAGACGCACATAACAGTATAAACGCACAGAAAATTGAGAACTACTTGTTTTTTAATAACAAGTTTTCTCAAACAGCGCATGCGTGTGAGACGTGTTTGTAGTGCATACACCAATCTCGTTCCCAGAGCTCAAAGATGCACGGGCTCTGGGTACGAGATTGCGCATACACCAATGTCGTACTCAGAGCCCGTGCATCTTTGAGCCAGCGGCAAGATACAGGATTGGCGCTGGCCTAAAAGATACGCGGGCTCTGGCAACGAGATTGCGCACACACACATTGACATCATCCGTGCGTTTGCACTTTAATCTCACACTGGGTCACTGGGCTCGACCAATCAGAGCGCACGATTTAGTAGTGTTGTTGTTGGCCAAAAATATTATTACTAAAAATGTACTACCTATTGCCTTTACTTTGGAAGAAATACGCGTGCAGTGGTAGTCCCACCAAAACAATTATCATGGAGACCCAAGGAACTAAATTTCAAAGTTTTCTAAAATAATTAATCAGGGATATATATGGGATTGCCATTGGCAAATATTTTTCCTGCTAAATGCAACATTTCTGTGAACCTTGATTTTTTTTTTTTTTTTTTTTCAGGTTCCCATGAGAATTGTTTGGCTGGAAGATCAAAGCCTATCACTACCTTTTGAAAAACACCAAAACCAAATCAAAGGTTTCTTACTTTTGAGTAACAAGATTTTTGACCGCTCTTTGCTCAAAGTTCTAATACAATCTGTCTTAATAACTTTATAGGACACAGGCGTTTCTCAGGAGGGATCCGTATCATCACATGCCAGATACGAGCCTGAGCCAAATCCTACAAAATAGGGCAGTTACGATGCACGGGAAGTGTCAAGCACTCAGAGAGGTTTAAAAAAAGTACTTTTGATCAAGAGTGACAGCAGCTTCCCTTTTTTTCGGATGTATTGTCACTGGTCTCATCTGTGCCTTGTGCCATAGCCTGAAAAGTCTGAGGTATACTTCCCTCTGCCTCTTGAAACTCTGGTGATAAATCCACTGATAAGGAATTCCCGTCTTTCTCTGCTGACTGGGGGATTTCTTGCACGGAAGCTTGTGATTTAGAACCTCGTTTGAGGCCAAGAATCTGTAAGGAGATGGTGTGCGTATTAATGGCTTATTTTAAATCTGTCTTGTATCAGTTGTATATTCATTTACTTTTTAGATAAGGAATAAAAGCACCAAATTTACAACTGGATCCCCTCATATTCCTAGATCGGATCTTAATATAAACCTCATCATAGTGGTCCAAGCAATTCACTACTGACTTCATAAGAAAATATTCAGAAATTGGCAAAATATTCTAATCCCAAGCTCAGTTAGATTTGGAGATGAATAATTGCCATGAAAATAACCATTGACATAAGGATAACATTTTTAATCAAGAAACTTTATCCTTAAAGCAACAGTGCAAAGATAAAATAATGTTATCCTAGGACAGTACTTTGAGCCAATCCAATAACATATATTTTTATTATTATTTAACAATTAGTTGCCTCAGGCTTCCTAAATATCGGTGAATAGTCACGGAGACAAAGTCAAGGTGACTATTCTCTAATATTTACGGAGTCTGAGGCGACTAATTGTTTTAGTATAATTACTGAAGTGACTTTTAAGATTTTTGACCCAAAAAATTTGGGTTTAGGGGTATTTTGTTTAGTTTCTCATAATAAAGTGTGCGCGTGATCCCCAATGCTTTCAATGTTATATTCACCTATAGGTGAATATAGCAATATATTCTGAACGTCTTGATCAATCAGCGCGTGGAATCGCTTGAGTAATTATACTAATAATAATTATTAAAACATCCAATATAATAACCTGTACCTTGACATAATTAGCTGGTATTATTCCTTCCTTTGTTCCATCCACAGTTGCAAGCAACCAGTCCTTTATGCGAGGCTGTTTGTCCTTGGGTGCAAGCTTGATGACCATACCAGTAGAAAAGGACAACTCATCCTCTCTCTCCCCTACAAAGTCATACTCAGCTCTGGCCAACACATGATCTCCTTCACCTACATACATGTAGCAGGACAAAACAAGCAAAATCATGCAATGATCCAGTATCATAGGAACCACCAAAACTTTCTTTCTTGCTTTAATTACCACGATCACTGCAATCACAAAAAAGCGACCAGCAAAGTGACCAGTGATCAAAATCTCGACGATCATAATGATCCACGTGGGTGACCATAATAATATGGAAAAGCTTGCAGGGATCCAGAATATTCTTATTGCAGGAAATTTGACCAATTTGACCGTCTACAGCAGCACAGCCACACACAGCATACATGACACACTTTACAATAAGTTTACCAAAGACTATGAAAACAAATACATGGACATCAATTCTTCAACTGAAATTGGAAAAAAGTCCATAGGATGCCAGGATCAAGCTGGCGAAGATACTTTCAAAAGTGAACAAACTTACCTGTCATCCAATCTTTGCTGGTGTCCTCCTCATTAGAAATGGACTGTAGGAATTTCCAGATAAGATAAGGTACCCCCAACACCACAGCAAAAAACATGACAATGGGCCATGATCTGGGTGCTTTCTTATTCCCTGGCATAGTGCCATTTTCCGTGGCTTCACTCCAAACATCCTCTGCTACACTGTTACTAGCTAGTCCAACTAGCCACAAAAGCTTCCTGTACAAGTATCGTACTGCTCTTAACACTGCACCAATACCAATTGCACTAATGATGTGAGATTTCATTCGACTAAAATGATCAGCAGCTCCAATGACTGCCCTAAAAGAGTTCAGCATGGCAAAATGGGTTGACTCTAACATCATAGAAATTGAGCCAAATGCCTGGACAATGGACTCCACTGACTGGAAAGCTGCACGACTGCTCTCCTCAGCCCGCCGTACAAATGAGCTACCTGTATCCATTCTATTCATGCCATACCCACCATATCCACCTCCATACCCTGCACAACAACAAGAGCAGTACAGAATTAAAATACAAACAAAGTAGGGAAGCATGGGTGGCGGGTGTTACCCTTCCCTCTCAGTGCTGTCAACCTTGGTTCAAGACCCGATGTAGCCGTTTTTTCTCCTCTGCTTGAGATGTGTTTAGACCTGGCTGTTCCTAAATCATGACTCATGATAGCACAGGAACTGGAACCTGAAGATGAGGTCCACTCACATTGCTTTGAAAATAAAATAGTATAGAAAAAGAGGGCCTGATGAGGTTAAAAATAATAACAGCATTATAAACTTACCCCCATACATGCCACCTCCATACATGGAACTACCATACATGCCACCTCCATACATGGAACTACCATACATACCACCTCCATACATACCACTACCATACATGCCATATCCACCTATACCAATACAAGAACAAATCAGTATTTTAAAATCAAAGTGCCGCAATGGCGAACTCGTGGACGGTGAGCCATCAACTATAAATACCATTTTGTACTCTTTTTGAAGTCAATGCACAAAGTTAAAACTGATAATCAGTGATGTACACAATATTATCTTCAATAAATACTAAGAAGATTTGGTGGCCCTTTGATGGGTTTCCTGTGGTAAGAAATCGCAGGCGCAGCTGTAATCAAGTTCCCAGACCCTTTTGGCCGTGCTAACAAATTTGCCATTTTCGCCCCCTAAGTATAATTCGTTCCAGTCCTTCGGACATCCACGAGTTAAAAAGGGTTGAATTTACATGGTTTGAAATAATTTTCTGCCATCATGGTTTAACTTGTTTTATCATTTGATGAAATTCCACAAGCACTGTCTGCACTTATTGAAATGTAATGCATAGTCAGTTCTGCTTAGAGAAGATATGACACATATGTAGATATCTTTAATCACACTTCTTGTAGGCATTAGACTAAATGAAATTAATTAAATTAAATTAATTCAGTCTATAAATAATATAATGAAAACATACTACATGTACTTGAAAGTAATGAACCTGTCTGTGCACTGGAGTTTGTTGATATTTGCAACCTGCCTACTAGAACCTGAACAATTTAAAATATTTCTCTTCTTGCTTTCCTTTTTTCTATTAGTTTAATATTGTTCAACATACCCTGCCTTGACTAGCTTTGCTATTTGCAGGGCATGACCCTTTGTAATCTAGCTTTTTTGTTTTTTTAGAATAAATTAATTGATTGATTGATTGAACAAAGGCCATATCCATGGTTGACATTTGTTGCTCAGGCAGCAGGCTTGCAATACAAGGGATGGGTGATGTGGATAGATCCTGGATAAAGAGTACACAGGACTGGCTGCGGCACTCTGGCAGCATCTACAGGCCTGAGGGAACAAGCACCTGGTCATCGTTTAGGCCTGGAAAAATGATTCTTGTAGCCTCTATTTGCATGGATTCCACAAGGTCACTTAGATAGGATGACAAGCATGACCCAGACTGGGGCAGCATTATTCTAATACAGACCTTACTAAGCTACTGTAAACTTGAGTACAGTGAAACCTTGATATAATGATATTCTCTGTATAACGATCAACACGATCTGGGTCCTGGCAAAATTACAGTAAAATGTATGGGAATAAATCTCGATATAACGATATTCTGTACATAACTTGATATAACGATCAAAACTTCGTGTCCCAAGTGTAAAATGAATCTTGATTTAACAATTGATATACATGCTCAGTTGTTTTTTACAGCATTGAACTGAAACATATTGTTGCCTGTTGTGCCGTGTCTGGACAGTTAACACACCTGTGTTGTGTTGACAACACTCAAACATTACATTAATGCTACACACCCGATTACGTCGTACTATTTTGTCAGATTTCATTACAAACAACTTGTACTGTGCACTACACTTCAATACAAAAATGGGTTTGTTGATGATACAATCGATTTATAATGATGCACTTTTGCTGTCCCCTTGCCATATCATTATATCAAGGTTCCACTCTAATATCTTGGGCAGGGAGGCCTGACTTTTTAAGGACCTTCAAGGCATAAAGCTGTTTGCGTGTTACAATATAGTCACAATGATGACCCCAAGATAAGTGCGATGAGATATAAACTCCTAGTATCATGTGAGTATGGACTTGATCTATAGGTGAGCCATTAATGTATATTGGGGATGTAGGAAATGGTTTGTATTTGAGGAAGTCAATGAGCATGTCTTTGCACACACCAGCCTTAAACGTTAGTCACAGAAAAAATAACCTTTTTTTGTTCACAAATACTGTTTCACTCACTCTGCCCCGGTAACAATTTTTTTTCTGGCTACAGGCCTGACCTGATCAAAGGAGCAAAGAGGACGCATGTCATTGCTTGTTGCTGTTTCTGCATTCTCAACCCAGAGCTCCCCAGCTTATTTCCTCGTGGGGGAGGCTCTGGTGACAGCCACTGACGGATGCGCGAGATTTGATAGGTCCTGAAATGGATGTCACCAGAGGTTCCCCTGCGAGGAGACGAGCTGGGGAGCTCTGGGTATGAGAATGCTGTTTCTGAAGAACGTGTCGCATTTTCAACGTAGTTCAAGGTGTGATGCTTGTCAAAATTAACCCCTGGCCAATTTCCTCAACTCAAATTCAGCAAACTAACATTACTGTGTTTATTGAACAGACTAGCCTGCTCTAAAATGGTTAAGAAAAGGACATTATTAGTCTTACAGTAGAACAAAATAAATTAAGTTCACTATCACTACATTCGGCTTTTATTGTTTTACACGTCACAACACAAGCCCGCCCGGTGTGCTGCATGAATATCTCCCGCATTAGGCGGGAGTCTCAACATTTTGAGCCTTGTCTCAAGGTTGATATTTGCTTGATTCTCAAGCATTCTTACTGTATTTCTCACCGCACAATTTTCTTGAATGTTTCTTATAACTTTATATTTTGTTGCATTTCTTACAAAAACTCCCGATTTCCTCTGAGCTATGTGTGCATGAAACATGCAAACATTGAGGGATTTGTTATCAGAACTCACCATAAGAGCCTGGCATTCCATAGCCACTTCCTGAACCTGACATGAGAGGTCTCTGTGGCCTGTTGGGGACCGCAGGACCGTTCTTGCCCTTACAGCAGTCCATTGCGTTCGATGGAGTGCCTGTCTGAAGAGCTTGTCGTCTGTCGCCAAATGGAGTTAACGTGCTACGGACTGGTGTACTCACACGACCACTGATTCCAGCACTCTCCCAGGGCTTCGGAGGTGCACTCATAGCCCTTAAATCTGTCACATTATAAAGTACGAGTGGTAAAATAAAGCTTTGATTTGGTCCTCTTATTACCCATTACACAACAAACATGGCGCACACGTACCCAAGACTCGAACTTCGTTCTCATTCCCATGCCCCACACGGGGAATCGCTTGACATCCGCAAACTTTCCGCACCCCCACCCCCACGTCATCCTCTTTTGCCATGAAATAGTCAAAATGGCTAGTGTCAAAACGTTGCTCAAAATGGCAAATTTGAGCATAATAACTAAGTATAAGGATCTAGACAGCAGCTTGTGACGATGAATGGATGATCAGAGCATGAACAAACAATTCCCGCAAAGTGGTTCTCTCACTTTGCTGGGGTATATTGTTATACAAAAACACACATGGATTTCCACTAACCCATGCTTCGCTAACGACAGACCGGGGGGTGGGGGTTGTACTCCTGCCAATCTAGGATAGTTATCCCAAAATCAGACCCTTTTTTGAAGGGTGGTTATCTCATTAAAATTAGACCATATTCAAACACCCGGTAGGACATGAACATTTATAAAATTGCTAAGATAGTATGTGCGCTCTGATTGGTTGAGAGCTGTGCATTTTCACATTATAAATGACGGCAGATGCAAAGCTATTTTATAAAAGCAATAAAAAGCAATATGGCTCATCAGTTTCAAACTTTTTTCGTGTTTTTCTAGCATCCCTCGTGTGTTTCTCACATTATAAACCATGGAAATCCACTTTTCATTGCTTATAACGTGCTGGGTTGTGCAGGGTGTAAGAAATATGCAAATTGAGTGCAATATGACTCAAAATGTGACTAACATAGAAAACATGAACCCCTAAGAGGTACCTATCTATTTCTATTTCTCCAATTTTTCAGCCCCTAAAAGGCCAAACAAGCAACCCTGGCCCAACAATAGTAGGGGTGCCCCAGGACCAATAAGCTGAAGGGGCAGGATTTTTTTATCCCATGCATGAATCTTTTCTGACACCAGGATCCATAATTTCCTATTTATAGTTCATTGTACTCAATCTGGCCTGGCACGCTCCTTAATAAATCCCACCCTCTCCAGGCCATTTCCCTTGTTCTCATCCTTGCTGAACTGTTGCACCGCCATGAAAATTCAAGCCACTGCAACACCCATAATCATCTGCGACTCTGCAAAAAAAATTTCTCTAGATTGTGTAACCAGTCTATCTGCTGTCATTTTTTTGGATGAAAAACCATAAACAAGGCATACTTTTGGCAACAATCTTAGCATTTCCAGCTAATTTAGGCCTTGATATGTTCATTTGGCACTGTTTCTTCAATGCTTTTGCAGCATTCCAAGAAAATCCAGTGAAATCGGCAGACTGTTGAAATCCACATGAGCAAAAAAAAAAATAAGGCAAACTTGTAGATGTGGGCGTGATAGCAGCATGAATTTCAAACTTGACAGTTTGCCGAGATCCATAGAAGCTCTGCCAGGTTTCCTCCCCATGCTTTGATACAGGGTATGTTCAAGTCCTGGAAACCCTGTAAAGTAATTGAATTTGAAAATTTTGAACCTGTCTTCACTGTGTGGTATAATGAGATCGAGAATATAGTATTTTCATCAAACCAAACCCTTGTAGAGTATCAAACCCATAGCAGGGGGTTAGAAGGGTTCAAACAAACCCCTTGAAACCTAAAAGTTATACATTTTACTAACCAATTCTTCTAGCAAACCAAACAACATTGGTTTTATCAATATCACACTTGCTGGTACCTTTTGAGGGAACACAATCAACTAAGCCACACCCTTTTTGATACCCTTTAAGGGGTAAAATCGAATGTTCCCAACAAGCAGCCCTGCCCCAAAAATAGGGGAAAATCCCCCAGGATCTGCCCCCTCCCCCTCCCAAAACTGAAAGACACTGCTGCATGCAGATTTTAACAGAACAGCACTTTCACAAACTCATTGTTTATTATTTCAAATGCTCTACATATAAATTATGAATACAAAATGATATCAAACAAATAAAAAATATTTACATATATAAAAATACTACATCCTGTTGTCATAAAAAAAATTAAAAGTGCGGAATGGAAAAGTATATACAATAGTCTGCAATTTGTTGAGTGTAAAACACTAATATTTAGCAGAATTTTATTACAAGGAATCTGATCTGTATAAATGTAAAACTAGTCATTAAAACTCTTCATCTAGACTAAATTTCTTATCTTCCTCTTCATTCATCACATTACTTTTTTGGTACTCCCCAACTCTCTTCTCAAAGAAGTTTGTCTTGCCTTCCAGTGAAATATTCTCCATGAAGTCAAATGGATTCTCAACATTATAAACCTGCAAACAAGATGGTCATTCATTTAATATCCACCAGGAGGATCAGAAAAATTTGACAAAATAGCACTACTAAAATACACGTTTCCAAGGAATAAATTCAGATTAAATTCCTGGATTATGGGCCATTCCATTTTTGCTGTACACCCCCCCCTTCAGAAGAAGTTTTCCTAAATGACCATTTCCGAGGGGTCAAACCGAAAGAAAGGCCCTTCCGTGGGGGTACAATAAGGAAAAGCCTCTTCCGTGGGTTTTTCCGAGGGGGTGCAATAAAAAATAGCCTCTTCGGTGGGTTTTTCCGAGGGGGTGCAATCCAAAAAGGACTCTTTTTTCTGTTTCTGAGGGGGGGGGGGGGGGCTTGAAAATGGAATGGCCCTATGTACTGTAGCAAGTGTAACAAAATAAATTTATAATATCGTCGTCCATACTATCGTCCTTTAGTATGGACGATTGAATAGAAGTTTGGTATATAAGCAGAAAATGCTAGAAATTTGTCACTAAACTTCTCCAAATCACACAAAGTTTATAAAGCCCTTAAAACCAAGGTGATCATCTGCTATTTACTTATTTTTATTTATGTATTAGGACAATTAGGAGGATCTTTCCTCAGCTATCTTGTGGGAAGTTTCTGATCATCAAAACAGCTTTGTTTCTTTCATCTGAAGAAGTACATCACATTTCAGCTTGGTTTTTCTCTTTTCCTGACACTTTGAGCACTGACTTATTGTTTGAAACATTTTCTTTGATTAGGAAGAACAACAGTGACAAACATCTTGAAATTTATCTAGTTTAATGTGGAACTTCTATTGAATTTGCCATGTTCACTTCAGCACAATGGAATTAACAATGTAACATTGACTGCACATGTAACATTGTGAAAACTTTTCAAACTCATCAAACTATATGGCTTCATGTCACCTACCTTTGAACACTGAAGTGCCACTAAGAGCCTGTCAGCAACAAATTCAATGTACTGCCTCATTAGAGTACAATTCATGCCAATTAACTTGACGGGCAGGGCATCAGTTAGAAACTCCTGCTCAATAACCACAGCATCCTTAATGATCTCCTTGACAGTCTCTTCAGATGGTTTGTTGACTAGATGTTTGTACATCAGGCAAGCAAAGTCACAATGAAGACCCTAAAAGCACAATTTAAATTAAATCAAACATTCACTCTGGGACCAACCACCCCCCTAAATCAGTCATCAAAAGTGGGGAAAAAATCTAATCAAATCTAATCTACCCACTTGCATCTATTTTTACCAAACTTTATGCATAGGAGGGCATTATGAAGGCAAACATTTTTCATGTATTGAGTGGTCACCATGGATTTATGACATGACTGGTGATGACGTAACTATTGGACCATTTATCTATTTTGCGTGTTAAAAAAAAAATGTATGTCATAGATTATGACATCACAATCTAACATTTTATATCTTTGCTCTACAGACGAAACTCAAAATTTCAAATACCATCCTTACACAACAGAAATCAGTTCATTTCATAAAAAAAAAACAGTGACTTTAGGGGAGAGGTCTATTTATTTATTTACTAGCTTTGCCCGAGGGCCATTCTTTAAAATGCTAGAGCTCATCTGCTTTTTATGCTATCAACAAATGGGTTTCAACATCTCTTGATAAGGTGTATCATTGCCAATACAGAAATAGTGCATATTCCACTTATTAAAATTGATCAAACTATTGCACAATCTCTGCTGACATCACAAATCACCATAGTGACGTCAAACTTAAGGGAGTATTTCTCCTTGTGATCCTATCTGCTAAATTTGGTCAAAATAACCACAATGGATGGAAAGTCATGTAGAGTCAACGTTTTAACGACACATTTTGTGGGGTGGTTGACCCCAGCATGATTTTAAAGTAAACTAGACCAGCACCAATGCTAACCTAAAATGGGCTTCCAGGGGAATTTGACAGAAGGCAGCTAGTGGCAATTAATGAAGAGGCCTTCATTGCAAAAATGCTAGTAATTCCATCCAATCTCAAATACAAAGCCTTTGAAACCTTAACATGTTTTATGGGTTTTTTTGTTATTATTTATTTATTCAGTTTTAAGTATTTCATACCTCATCTCTGCTGATCAATTCATTAGAGAATGTCAGACCATGCATCAATGCCCTGAATCAGAACAATATAGCAGTTATGAAATGGTCTCAATGTAGCTGTAACACAGTAAATGAAGGAGTAGCATTGTTAAGTCAAAGTGGAGATAGGGAATTAACCTTGTGTGTAAGCTAACGTGCTAATGAAATGGTCCCATGTGTGCTTATGAGCGTTAGCCCTAGTAAGCGGAGAAAGAGAAAAAATCTCTGACCCCGAGAGGGATTCGAACCCACGACCTTCAGAATTGTACATCCGATGCTCTAACCAGCTGAGCTATCCAGGTCAGACTGGGAGCAGGTTGGGGTAAATTAGATGTTATGTTCGCGGTAATGAAGTGAATATATGTAGATGTTCAGGCAAGCCTGTGGTGTTCAGGCAAGCCTGTGGCACCTCCTGACTGAAGCACTCAACAAGGTTTTCATTCACGATGCCATCACTTGCAGCAAAGAAGGAAAGGACATGCTTGATAAAGTGATTGTTAAGTCAGTTTGTTATACCTCTTCTTCAGCCAGAATATAGCTGCAAAGGACCCAGAGAAGAAGATCCCTTCTACAGCAGCAAAGGCAACAATCCTCTCACCAAACGATGCCCTCTGGGGGTTGATCCAATTCAGGGCCCAGTGTGCCTTCTTCATAACGGCAGGCATGGTCTCAATAGCATTGAACAAACTTTTTTTTTCTTCACTATCCTTGATTAAGGCTTCTATAAGAAGACTGTACATCTCAGAATGAATATTCTGCAACAATAAACAAGATGTCAGGATACACATGACAATATGCCTAAAACAATTGCAGAAAGTAGTGAACAATTCTCTTTATCCTGTCTCAAGGAAAGCTGTAGGCATCCCTCAGCACTTCTGGCTAACAAGAAAATGTCTACCTAGATGTATGAATCCCTTCATGTAACCAGCTTAAAATTGCTCTTACATTTTGACAATCACCTTATTGTATAGATTATGGCCTATTAAACCTACATCTATAGCAATTTGGAAATCCATAAAGGGTTTATTAGCTCATAGCCTACCTCTATAGCAATTTGGAATCCATAGAAGCATCTTGCTTCTGGAATCTGCACCTCCTGACTGAAGCACTCAACAAGGTTTTCATTGACGATGCCATCACTTGCAGCAAAGAAGGCAAGGACATGCTTGATAAAGTGACGCTCATTGTCCTGGAAAAGAGAAGCACCATTTTTGAACAGCCATACCAAGCACAAACTTTGGAGTGTGGATCTTATTGTAGTTTCACTAAAATAATTTAGTACTGTGACCTATCAAACTGAAAACAAATAATGGATACCAAGGGCACATACATTGAGTTTTCCCCAGTCCTTTTGGTCTTTTGCCAAGTCCACTTCCTGGGCTGTCCAGAAGGACGCCTCAGCTTTCTTGTACATCTGCCAGATATCGTGGTACTTGATTGGCAAGAGAACAAAGCGGTGAGGGTTCTCTCTCAACAGCGGTTCGTCTTCGGTCTTAAAAAGCGACTTGGGCTTGCTCTTCTTTGGAGGAGTGCGCTCTGATACCTGCCGAAAAGAAACACGATAACATGTAGCGAAGCCATGTAGCTCAAAGCAGTTGAGTGTTGTGCAATGGCTCGGTTGAAAGCTCCCTTTGTTATGCAACACCAACGGTCGTTGATAGTTGCTTCAAGCAAGAAAACATCTAAAAATCATCAATGAAATACATTATTCTATGTCCTTCTTTAGATATGTTTTCGCTTTCTTCTCCAGTATGGTTATGACAGTCAATAGTATTAACGTTTGAACGACAAAGATGACACAGTCCAACGACAAGCAATAGCTTTCCCGCCGAAAACGGTTTAGCTTACAAGAAAGGCACTGGAAAATTGCTAGAATTTAAATCAAAAAGACGAGTAATGTTACATATTTTCGAGAAACAGTGCATTATTAACTATATTCTTTGAAGTCTGTGCCAATTTTCCAGCGCTCGGCCGGATTTCTTTCTGGAGTGAGCACGTTGGGTTGGTTTCCATTCGCCCGCCAATTTCCTACATCGCGTTTATAACGAAAATCTCTCGAACTTGAGAACATAGTAAAAGACTCCTCGATAAAATAGATAGGTATAGACGTTAAAATCGTAATGGGAGAATAAAAAAGCCTATTCCTTTAAAGGAAGGCCACAAAATTCACAGCCGTTTCAGCGTCAGCTTACCTTTTGCACTGTGTTCTCTTGGGTTTCATTGTTGTTCTCGATTGTGCACTGTTTATCAGGATTGATGGTCAGTTTCTTCAAGGAATCATTTACATTGCTTTCGTTAGAGATGATAGTGTAGTTATCTAAACCTAGCATGGTGAAGGAGTAAAAATTTTCGTTCTAAAAGACAGGATAAACGGTAGTTCTACGTCTACTCTAAGACAAGACAGTGGAAGGTATGAATCGAAGGGACGCGACGCTCTATATTAAATTCGCGCGGTCGAACAAAACCGACCAATCAGAATGCGCGAAGTGACAGTTTGCTGCGCTATGATTGGTCAGATTTATTTCGCGGGAAATTTCGGATTTGATGGGGATTGTGTTTGTTGACACTTCATGCTGCGCATGTACTTAGATTTCCTTATTTGGAACTCACTGTTGGCGCGAAAATATTTTTGAGCCGACCCCCCGCCGGCCAGTAGGCCCAGGCCGCTCGGCCTAGCTATGATCCTCGGAAACCGTTTTTTAATACTACCGAAATCACTAAACTGCCGGCACCCTCGAAAATTCGATCGATCGTTTGTCAGTTTCGGTTCGCTCGTCTGGCTGTTTTGATCGATCCAAATGGTCACGTGACATTTAAATTTTGTACCAAACAATGGAAAAACACGCTTTTTCCATTGTTTGATACAAAAATTTAAATGTCATGTTCTCTGACTCCCGCCGTTCGTTGTCACGAATGTTGGTCTCACTCGCAGTTTTTATACCTCACAAGAAAAGTCGTGAGGGAAGAGCGCCTAGTGCTCGGGCGCTAGTGGGGGGCAGGCTATATATGCAATATTAAAGTAAATTTGAAGTGTTCGTAATGTATCAGTCAATTCCAGCGGTGACCATCCCCCCCCCCCCCCGGACACCGTGGGGCATTTGCACATCACTGCCTTCCCTGGGGTGGGGAATTAGCTACCAAATTTGGCACAAATAATGCTAACCACCCATAGATTAATATTACATATGGCCCTACCCGGGGTCCGCCCTGGATCCATCCCATAATTTCAGTTTTAGACGCCGGTAAGGTTGCTCATTGAAAAATGTATGTATCTGTCTATTTTAAAGATTTTATGTGTATATCCTTCCATTAACTCCAAAGAATGTGGTTGTTACAAAATATCCCATAATTTTTACTTTTAAGGTGGCTCGGGAGAAAAAAATAAAATAATTATTAACAAAGTCTTGCAAGGGTATTATCTACGTGCTAGAGCCACCAAATTCCAACAAAAAACACTAACTATTCAAAGATTTAATCGACGCATGGCTCCACCAGGGATCTGCCCTGCATCCCATAATTTCAGTTTTAGCTGTCGGTTAATTAGGTACTCATAAAAAATGTATTGATCTGTCTATTTCGCAAATTTTGTGCTTACATCCTTTCATTAGCTCCAAGGAATGTGGTTGTTACAAAATATCCCATAATTTTAACTTTTAAGGTGGCTCGGGAAAAATACTAAATAATTATTCATAAAGTCTTGCATGGGTATTTTTTACATGCTAGAGCCACCAAAATTCGCACGAGCAAGAATAACTATACAAAATTAAATCGACACATGGCTCGCCCGGGATCCGCCCTGGTTCCATGCTATAATTTGATTTTAATTGTTAAGGTGGCTCATAAGAAAAATAAGTGGATATGTGTGTTAATTATACAAATGTAATGTTGATGTCATTACTTGTGCGATAAAAGGTTTAAGGGATTGACATCCCATAATTTGTAAAGTTAACGATAGAGTAAACTTTCGAGATAACATGATGACAATTGTTTTGTTTTTAGATTAGTCAATACGTACTAAGATTAAAAACTTCAATATTCACACAAAAAATGAGTTAAACTGTCTTGTATTTCACAGAGAAAAACAAAAAACGTTTTTCCCCTGTACCAGAAACATATAACTCAGTTGAAACAAGCAACGGTGAACCAAGCTGCGGATTATTCGTAGCGAGTTTATGACCATATCTGGTGAATAACGAACTCTCGCCTGCTTGCCCAAGCAGGTTTTCTCTTGATAATATTTCATTTTTTCGCTTCGAATAAAGTAGAGCAATAGTGGTAAGTGATAATATACTAACATTTAACATCTTGAAGTCCTTCAAAACATTTTCAAAATCAGTTCAATTATTGATTCTGCGAATATTCCGCAGCTCAGCACTAAAGTAATGTATGTTTGTTACACGCTTTAACTCACTTATATGTTTCTGCCTGTACTTCCTTACAACATTCAGGGGTTATAATCTTTAATCCTGTTTACTATGTTGAGGAGGCAAAAGCCTTCGACGTACGCTGCAGTCATCTTTGGGGTACTTTGCCCATTACATTTCATACGAAAACCTTTGAGATTGCCACGCTACCACGGCAGAGCGGAAATGACCTGCTCAGACCACTAAATTTCAAATAATAAGGTCAGATTAGCTCAGAGAAGCTTGATTTTTTGCATACAGACTCCTTGTCTGATTAAAAACAAAATATCAAAAATGACTTTTTTCTAATGGATCCCTCCTGGAGATATTAGGCTTTAAACATTGGTTTCTGTGCCATTTTATGGGAGAATTAGTACTTTGATCAGGAATTATGCAAACTTTGCTCAATCATATCTAAAATTCACATTCTTCAATTTTCTTAAAAATTTGGAATTAAGCTTTTAGCCATAGAAACTCTTTGTATACGGAATCTTGAGCTTATATATTGAAATATGGCAAAGTTAGACATTTCATTTTTGGTCATTTCCGCTCTGTCCGCTACCACCAAAGCAGAAGCACGTCATAAAATCTGAGCGCAATAATACTTTCCTGCGTACACATAAGGCTTGCCTGCAATTGTACCATTTGTTTGTTCTCCTGCTGTTAGTGCTCCAGATGTTTACACAACTTCAAAGGGTAAACGCTTTCATTTTGCTGCAGATTTGATGGGCCGGGGCACTTAAACATCGGTCTAACAGCAAAAAATATGTTCTCACAAGAGAAAATATCCAGCACAGTTATTCGTTAAGGTTCCCCCCAACTTGGAACAGTTCGTTTGAAATATTTTGTAACCATAGTAGCCGATTGCTTTACATGGCAGAGCGTGACAAAGGCAGGGTGTAGGGTAAAATCAGTTTGGCCTATTTTCCAACGTGGTTTCTTATGTTGACTAACGGGTGTAAAATACAATTCATGACAATTCAAATGAAGGGATGTCCAAGCAATTCTGATTTTGATGAAGCGTCAAATAACAAACCAGCAAAAACCATGATTGTAATGAACATTTTCAGCCATCCTCCTATGATCTATTTGGGTACCACTTCGCTCTTCTAATACTACAAGAAAATATACCAAATATTATTTGTTTTCCTACCCTCCTGAAATGGTATATTCATTCATTTCAAAACAGGTGGGCAATTGTTTAGCTCAAGACAACAATTTAGTTTCCACACTTCATTTGTCTAGTAAAAGTTTATAAAATCTAGAGGTTACGGAGATGGAGAATCTATCTGTTTCCATATCTGTTTTTGTCCTTTTTGTGTTTTAGAATAGTGATTAGCAGCTGCATTTACGTTATCTAAAGCATTGAAATTGCATTTATGATAGCAGAGTTTTTTTTTTTTATTTAGACACCTTACGTTTACGGACTACCTTCGGGGTGTACTTTTTTGGTTAAAATGGCATAATTTCACACAAAAATGGTCGTATCTTTACAAGTGATACCTCATTTTAAAGCTTATATTCTGGGCTAAACTATGGTATATAAATTGTTTATCAAACTTTTTTATGGAGTTCCCTTTCCGATGCATCAGTTCAACTTTTTTTTTACAACCTCGCCAGTATTTGCTATTTTCATTCATTGACCCCATATTAGCGTTGACTAAGATTCGATTTCCTTTTCAAGAATCTTTTCTACATTCTGGCTCTAAAATCGGCTCTTTTTAAAATTTCAAAAATCCCCGACGTGTTTTTTTTAGAACACACTTAAGTCCATGGTAAAATGTTTTCAGTGATGGAGCGGAAAGTTAAAACATGTAAAAAGGAAAAACATAGTTTAAATATTTGGTAAGTTACTATTCTTTGTTGGATTTAGGTGGCTGTAGCACATAACTAAAACCCTTGCGAGACTTTATTGGTGACTATTTCATATTTTCTCCCGAGCCACCTTTAAAGTAAAAAGTATGGGATATTCTGTAACAACCACATTCCTGGATGCTAATGAAAGGATATACGACTTAAAATTGCATAAAAAAACAGATACGTATATTTTTTTAATGACTTTATTTATCATTATTGTGTTTTTCTCCCGAGCCACCTTAAAAGTAAATATTATGGGATTTCTTGTAATAACCACATTCCTTGTAGCTAATGAAAGGATGCAAGCATAAAACTTGCAAAATAAACACTATAAGTACATTTTTAATAAGCAACCTTACCGACAGCTGAAATTATGGGATGTATGGCGGATCACAGGTGGAGCCATGTGTCGGTTTAATCTTTGGATAGTTATTGTTCTTTGTGGGAATTTTGGTGGTTCTAGCACGTAGATAATACCCTTGCGAGAATTTATTAATGGTTATTTTATTTTTTCTCCCGAGCCACCTTAAAAGTAAAAATTATGGGATATTTTGTAACAACCATATTCCTCGGAGCTAATGGAAGGTTATACATATAAATGTTTTGAAATAGACATATATCTACTTTTTTCAATAAGCAACCTTACCCGCGTCTAAAACTGAAATTATGGGATGGATCCAGGGCGGACCCCGGGTGGGGTCATATGTAATATTAATCTATGGGTGGTTAGCATTATTTGTGCCAAATTTGGTAGCTTTGCCATAAAATTGAACAATTCAGTAATTTTTCTGCACCAAGCGGCTGCACTATCGGGTTTTGCTGAACTTCAACACCAGTTATAACTATTGGCAGTTACAATGTCCCAGTTACAGAAGATAACGCCACATAAAATATAATGCAGAGCATCGTATACACCACTGATTTGGGGAAGACACATTTGCAAATTTCGCAGTTAACGTCTTCTACAGAGAAGAAACAGATTTCGCAATTTCTCTCAGTGGAAAAACATAAAAATGAATTGACACTATTAAAACAGAGGTCCAATTTCGCAAAAAGTCAAGTAACATAACTGCGAAATAGTTTGCTCTGCAATTAGAATAAAGGTAAATTTCGCATTGAGAGATTCCGGTGACAATTTGCAGCCAAATGGCTACAACCGCCTAGGAATGTGGGTAATCCGCGGTGTAAAAACCATTCCCAGAGGACACCTTTGTGTTCAGCTATCCTTTCATATGATTCGTTCTACTAAACAAAGGAAGCTATTGTGACGCAGCTTGTGAGTTGTTCCAGGTTCTTACACGGGGGAACAGCCAGGAATGTCTACCGATATTATACCTTAGTTTCAATTCTTTCTTTATATTTTGTCTCACTTTTGTTTCACTTTCTGTGAATTGAGAACTCGTTCAAAGACGAGAAAACTAAAGTACATTTAAAAACGAATTATAAATGCTCGGAAAGTATAAATGGAGTTGAAGTTTTTGTTGTGAAGCTTTGTCATGCAGAGTCGATGGAATCTAACCGTCTTTTTCTCGTCCCGGGGGAGGGGCATTTGTCCGCTTTTTGTGTCCCCGCCGTGGGGTATTTTGCATTTTTGCTGGGCACCTACAAAACCTGGATCACGGATCGTCGGATCGGATCGGATTGTCGGATCGGATCGGATCATCGGATCGGATTGTCGGATCGGATCGGATCGTCGGATCGGATCGTCGGATCGGATCGTCGATGATCAAGGGATGGGAAACGTTGTATGACGTCACCGTTGTATGACGTCACCAATGACCGTTATTGATGACGTCATATAAACTAGATAATGTAATATCTCGACAATAATAATAATAATAATAATATAATTTATTTAAACACGGTAGTTACATTCAGTTAAAAATATATAAAAATACTGTTTTACAAGCAAGCCGTGTGATTAAATACCCCAAACAACCCACCCATTATATACAACCCACCCCAAAAATCATGAAAACGGAAAAGAAGTCTATTGGTAAAAACGAAAACGGAAGGAAGAAACAGAAGGAGCCTCCCTAATATTGTTATTGAGGGAGTTCCAAACTGCAGCTCCACGATACGAAAAACTGCGCTTCTTAAATTCAGTGTTAGGCTTAGGTAGCGATAAATTGTACTCAGTTCCCCTAAGACCATAACTATGACGTTCGGACGTTTTGGAAAAAAGCTCCGATAAATAGGGAGGTGTAAGCCCGTTAGTCACTTTGTACATTAAGGTTGAGTCGAAGCGCAGTCTTCTTTGCTCGAGAGTTTCCCAATTAAGGTGATTCAGGACATCCGAGGCTGCGGCGTCATATGGTGCATATGCTATGATACGAGCCGCACGGTTCTGCAGTTTTTGAAGTTTATCCTTTAGAACCAACCCACAGCTACCCCAAACGGAAGAACAATAATCAAAGTGGGGAAGAACAAGGGAATTATAAATATCAATGACTGTATACTGTGGTACAAAACGCCGCACCCTGCGGATGACCTTTAAAGCATTCGAAATTTTTGAAATAATCTTATCGATTTGAGTTTTCCAGCTGAGTCTGTCGTCAATCAGGACTCCAAGGGAGCTCTTACAAGAGACTCTCTTGATGGAAGTCCCCGATAAACTTACGACTGGGTCCCCTTCAAGTGCTGAAAGGCGCGGAGCTGAGCCTATCACCATATATTCTGTTTTTGCCTTATTTATGTGTAGTCGATTGGCCCTAAGCCAACGATCAACACAGCCAAGCTCCTTATTCAGTTTGGTCGCTATATCACTTGAAGAGGACCCAGTTATTGAAATATTCGTGTCATCGGCATACATGTTTGGGGTAGCATCACAAAGACAGTTAGGAAAATCATTAATATACAAGATGAAGAGGAGTGGCCCAAGAACTGAACCTTGAGGAACCCCATGAGTAATGTGTCTACAAGTTGAGCTGACCCCATTAACAGAGCAGTACTGAAAACGGTCAGAAAGATAAGATTGAAACCACGATAATGCAGACCCTTTGACACCATAGAGTGAAAGCTTTCTAAGTAAGATATTATGGTCAACAGTATCAAATGCTTTTTTAAGATCGATAAAAAGAATGCCATTTAACAGGCCCTCGTCCATATTAGTTAACCATAAATCAACAGCTTTTAATAATGCAGTAAGTGTACTATGCATTGGTCTAAAGCCCGACTGCTCTGGTGCCAAAAGGTTGTTAATCGTGAGGTAATCATAAAATTGGTCAAAAATAATTCTCTCGAAGACTCTGCAAACAATAGGCAAAATTGAAATCGGTCTATAATTTGACGGGTCCGAGTGCTACTCGGCCTTATAAATAGGCGTAACTCGAGCACCCTTCCAATCATCGGGAAAGACTCCCTTAGCTATTGACCTATTAAATATCTGAGCTAATGAAAATGATATAGCAGGTGAGGCAGCCTTGAGTAGCCAAGGGAACATTCTAACAGAAGTCCAAACTAGGGAAAGTTGTCTCCAAGCCAAGGGGCTACAAACGCCTGTCACGTGATATGATGTCATGTATAACAACCTTAAAACAAAAAACAACAACAGTATCTCAGTGACATGATATTGGCAAACTTGGGGGAAGTTGTCTCCAAGCCAAAACTAAAATCTCCTCCAATTCACAGTTGGCATAAATGCACCCCACATCGCCAGCATAAGGCAGGCATGACAGTCATAGCTGGCCAGCGGTCGCACGCATCAAAACACTCAGCTAATCCAAAATGGCGGAAACGGAGAAGAAGGTGAAATGTTTTTCAGAGGATTTACGTTCCTGATAGGAATCTTCCGGTCTTGCCAAAGGAAAAAAATATATATCTAGTACTTCCAAAATGAAGAATACTCTCGAAGAATGCGTGAAAAGAGAAAGAAAATGAATAATGGCAGAGGAAGTACGAAGGGATGGCGAACTTGTGTGTTGTGTGTTCACGAATAATTGCAAGCACTGACTTATAACTTCTGCGAGAATGGAAATGCAAGTTTATCAGATGACTGCGAATACTAACAATTATTGGAAATTGAATCTTCAGTAGTTCACTGCTGTTTTAACTCTCACGCAATGAGCAAGACATTCTGTACTCTGGTTTATGTGAAGACTCTTTCTTTTTATGAAAAAAAGAATCTATTATCATTGTTGGGGGAAAAGAGTGACCTGGAACACACAGAACTGTAGCGCTTGGATAACAAATTGGAAAATATCATGATACCTCTTCTTTTTCTGGTAAAACTTATCACTAACAGAGGAAAAGAGTAACCTGGAACACACAGAACTGTAGCACTTGGATAACAAATTGGAAAAGACCATGATACCTCTGTTTTTTTTTCTGGTAAAACTAACATTGGTACAGTGTTTTACATAACCTAAATAACTACTAGATGTTTCATTTTTATGGAACATGATTAAATTACCTCTATGAACAACTCAAACATAGCTGCATGTTGTGATATCAGTCTCTGAACTAAGGGGATAACTCTGTAGGCATGTATCAGGACTGCCTGCACAAAAGTCTAGACGCTACTAGAAAATGTTTTTCACAAACACACTGCTGCCACCAGTCAGTATTTGTTCTAGAATTTACAATACAGGAAACATTGACATGCATGTCAAATGCAACTTATTTTGATTATAAATTTATTAAACTACTTTAACAAATTTTTGTGTGCAGCTGCATACTTTGCATGTTGATAGCTACGCCCCTGCCTGTCAGTTGCACAAGGTGGTACTGTGAAAACAAGCCTAAAGTGTGATAGCTGAATAATTTAGACATGCTTTCAGTGAAACAAGAGGAAGGCTAATTCTTAAACAACATGGGGGGTAATAATATACACAAAAAATGACATGAAGCTTAAGAAATCAAAGTCAAAACATTTTATAATTGACAACCCATACAGAGCACAGGGTACAAATAATCAGATAAATGGATTGAGAGGCCTGCTTAAAAGTAGAGCAGCATTCAGTTCAATTTCATGTGGTTGTTTTTTTTTATCTTTTATCAGCTTTTGTCTTAGACAAAATTTGCTTTGGTGACATTTTTTTCTTTGGTTACCTAAATGTTCTTTAAATGTAGATAATGTAATGATCCAAATTTGGTTTCCTTCCTGAGATATGAATCTTATAAAAAATGTGCTTGATGGCTATTTGGATGTTTTTAAAAATTAAAAAATGCACAAGCATCTGTCACCACATGTAATTTGCATAGGGTATTTTTAGGCTGAGAGTTGAAATTGAATAAAAGTTGATTTTTTATAGCAAAAATATTAATCAATCTGCAGAGCTCCACAGGCAACTGGCTTATAAGAGGTGGGAATAATTTACAAGCTTCTATCTCAACGGTTACAAGCTAACTTTAAAATTAATCACTGATGCTACAATACAGAATGTACATATCAGCAGTTAAGTGTTACTTTCTAACCACTTGCCACCATGTAAGTCTATTACGGTGAATTGTTGTGTCACTCTGTAACAGGGTCCAAACTTAAGTATTAAAAAGAGGAATTGTAGTCACCAACTGAATACCATTATACAAAAGTTTATCCAACATACTGACATTTTTAGTCGAACAGTGAGAATGTTGGTCACTTTTGCGGCACATACAGTTGTGATTTGAATCCCCTCCCAAGGAAAACTGGTTTCTAGTTCCGAGAAGAAGACAAGAATGAAAATAAATTATAGCTTTTCAGTGAAAAATAACACAAAATATTACACCCCCAAAAAATCAAGGAAATCTCCAGACAATTCTGATTGCAGAAAAAGCTTCTCTTTATTCACAGAAGGAGTATGTCAGTGACATACTAGCTGCCCTCAATTAAGTCCAGGTTTTCTTACCATCAATGCTGAAAATTTTCTTGATTTTGCTAATTCATAACAAGAAAGTAAAACCACTATCATTGGGCTGTTCCAAAAAAATAGCCGTACACATCTATTGAAGAAAGATTTGTGTGATTTCTAAGTATCTAAGGAAATAAGAATGAGCTGTTCTTATGATTTCTGTCTCCCCCTAACGAGGAAAATGCTCTATCCGTGTGAAAGTTCTAGGCTTCTGCACAGCCCCTGTGGATATTTGAAGCAACTTTTGTGTAAATACCACATTCTCTTGTGTCCCCTGTGGAAATTCAAAAGTTGCAAAGGAATACCCTGTGGAAATTGGAGGTGGCAAAAAGAAAGTCCCTGTGGATAAAAACAATGACCCTTGCTGAAATTCTAGGGTGAAACACAGACCCCTATGCCCGGGGCGGGACTCCCAATATTTTAGATGGAGGTGCTCGTTGGGAAAATTGATGTTGACCCTAAGGGATAGCAAATGGGTGTGGCCAACAGCAAATTTACCCCTAAAAGAAAGCAAATTTGGCGTGGCGATACCCCTAAAAGATAGCAAATTTGGCAGGTCAAAACAAATAAAAGCCAATTTGAGGTCTTTTAGGGTTTTCATCCAAGTTTCCTTTGTAAATATTGGTTCTGGTGTCAGTAGCAATATATTTCTGGGCAAGGATTGGTCTGAGACTCCCCTAAGGGATAGGGCTGATTTTAAACACCCCTAAGAGATAGCAAGACCTGTCAATTTTATACCCTAAGGGATAGGACGAGCACCCCCGTCTGAAAATATGGGGAGTCTCCCCCCCCGGGCCCCTATGGAAGCTCCACGGGCCCCTATGGAAGCTCCAGGTTCCTCGATAGGGGGTAACACATCTAAAATGGAACAGGCCATTCTGAAAACAACGAAAACAGGACAGGAAGATGACCTTCCCCAGCAGGTGACTGGAAACAAAACAAAAGTAATTATGCCATTGATTTACTGGGCAATCAATATTTAAGATATTTCCTTGACCTGGTTACACTACATTCTTCCAACAATTTTCCACTTTCTGACTTTCTATTCATTGCCATTGATTTCTAGATTGCTGGCATTAAAAAGGTTAATAAGCTGCAATGCATTACAATGAGAATCGCCGACTGATTCTAAAAAAGCTGATTGCACGTACAGAGCAATAACATCACCTGAAAAATGCGCACTACTCTATAATTTGAAGAAATATTACCAAAGCAATGAAGATTATACGTCAAACCTTATTATTTCTCCATAAGAATCGTCCTTGTTTTGTCCAAACTATGTTTTGTTTGAGTCCAGAGAGCTCGTAGAGTCACGCTTCCTTCCCAAACAAAGCAACGATATTGCGTACGTTTCGAAGCGACGAGTGGCAACGCAGTGTCCACGAAATATTAAAATGTGCTCTCATGGAAGCTGAATTCAAAAAACTAAAAAGAACAACTTTTAGAGAGTTCATTGCACTTTGTATTCATCGTTCTGTTTACATTCCATCAGGTGAAACAAAAAAGTTATTTGAAGCCAAAAATAGGCATGAATTTGAAGCCGAATGGCTAAATGCGATTTCCACAATATTCACCATTTCAACATTGCCGAAAGACTTGGTGGTTACTGCAAAAGCTAGTCATATTTGGTATCAAAATCTTCCTCTCTTCTTCCTCTGTCGAGTCCGCCATTTTGCAAATCTCTGTGAGGCTCGAGAGGTCTTCTGGGAAGTTCTAAAAATAGTTGTCAATCGATCCTTTTGATTAGGGCCCAGTCTCCCCATTTAAGCGCGCGTCCTTCGGGAAAAGCCGTCACAAAACGTGCTGTCGATTTCGGGTGCATTTGTGCCAAGCGTGATTTTAGAACTTCTATTAGTCGTTAAACAACGTTTGATTGTTGTCAAGATATTTGATTTTCTAGGTTTTGACGACGTCATATATAGAGGATATTACACGGTGGCGCGAAGATATGAGATTTATTTTCGAGTGGCAAGAACAATATTTTACGAATGAGCGCAGCGAATGAGTAAAATATTGTTTTTGACACGAGAAAATAAAACTCATATCTTCAAGCCACCGTGTAATTTTCTTTTTATTATATAGACAAACCAGAAAAATATTCTAAATTGATTTCCAAGCACTTTTGTTTTGACCGTTATCCTCACTAGTGAGGATATGGAAAATATGTCACTGAGGACCCGGATGTTACTTCGTATGAGATCTACGAGTGGCGTATTTACCAGTAAAACACTCGTGTCTATATAATAAAAGTGAAAATGATCCGATCCGATGATCCGATCCGATGATGCGATCCGATGATTCGATCCGATGATCCGATCCGACGAACCGATGATCCGATCCTACGATGCGTGATCCAGGTTTTGTAGGTGCCGATTTTTGCTAGCCCGGGGGCCGGGGGTGGGGAATTTTCAGTTTTATTTTTAGAAATGACAAAATCCCGGGGGTTGCCCGGGGGGGGGGGGGGGGGGGGGGCATGGTCACCGCTGGAATTGACTGCTGATACATAACTAGTTTTCTCGAACGAGTATACGTCTTCGACGAATTTTGCGCGGAGGATAGACAACGAATGCTTCTATAGCAGTTTCGCTTCAGAGAAAAGGGAGATTTTTAAATGTCAAAACACAGAAGTTAATTTTACTACATTAAATGTGATTACTTTTATTATATAAAGCGTGAACAACGTCTTTTTACCGAAAAACAAACATTCACGCAAAACTGAGCGCGTTATATGAGAAATGCGGTTTGCAAACCATCTGGAATTTTCTTTATCTCCTTTGACCCCCCAACCCCTCTGGAATTTCCTAGGCCTTTGAACCCCCCCAACCCCCACCCCACCCCTCTGGAATTTCCAAACCCTTCCGTCAAACCCTTCCGTGGGGGGGGGATGGATATTCTGGAACCGGCACATTTCCGATTCTTCTTTTCACGCACTGGACCTGACGGCACGGTTGTTTGAGGCAAAAACTTATAATATATGGATTCTGCGCGCTGATTGGCTAAATTTTGATGCGCTTTAAAGAACCTGTTAAGAACTGCACACTGATTGGCTGCGCCATTTTGAATCTGCTTTTGAAGGAAAAAAAGGCGAGGCATTCCACAGGAAGCCCGAGTAAAAATTCACTGCTGTGTCTGGAAATACAGTCAGCGGTTTCACTTTGAAGTTCAGACTCTTCAGGCCGCCATCTTGGTTTGGTTAGTACGCAAACTGTGACGAGGTGCGTAGGAAATTATAATTGTGTTTTGTGTTTTGCTACCTAGTTTATTGAAGGTGATAAATTTGAATTGTATTGCGTCTTAATTATGGAAATGCTCAACGTTACAACATAACTGTTGGGTTATAAACTTAATACGCCTCCCTTCCCTGCAAGCAGAGCCAGAGGCTACTTTGTAAATGAAAAAAGAGTTGATAGTTTTATACCGCTACTGTAAAAATATACGAAACTGAGTTTCGACTGTTAGAGAGCGTAAGGTTTTTAAGCTCCAGAATAAATCAAGCCTCGAACAATCGCATATTCACGGGGTGTTTTACGGTGGTAGCACTTTCACTTGAGACCTATTTCTGGTTCGGGTTTTGCGCCTTGATAGGTGTCTAAAGACAAACGAAACTTGCTTAATGCTAAGATGCTGCTTGATTCGATCATGTGCATAGCCGAGTAGTGCTCCCAATGTAGAATTTGTTGCATTTGCATGTAACTTGATAGACAGTGTCCTGCTTGTAACATAATCAAGAAGTGGCTGTTGTGCACTCAGATCTATCCCACTCGTGTATGGTGTTGGATTTATGTGCCACGCGCACAGGAAATCCCTCATTGCCGAAAATCGCTACTATTTTCCGACCCAGGGCTTGTGAGATGAAAGGTACTTTGAGGCAAAACCACTGGGTGCCTTCCCCTGTAGGGCATGTCCTACTGTGATGACAGGAGGGGGTCTCCTCAGAGCTGTTAGAATAGCCATTGGCATGCAGGATTGTGTTGAACTCCATGTTGTGCTTGTTTATTGCCTCCTGTAAGGAGCAGCATTTCCCTATACAGGCCCTCTCATTATTGGTAATAAATGTGTTGAGGTGGGGATGTACAAACAAAGGCTTTGGCTTCTTGTAAAACTCAAAGGAGCGTCCTCCATCACTTGAGAGAGTTACTGTGAAGTCAAGGAGTGAGAGTGATAGACCCATGGCTGTGTCCACAGGTTTCTCAATTTCAAACTTGATTAGAATGGAGGGTGTTTCATGGTTACCATGTCTGTGGCCTAGATGTTAGGTTCTCCTTCTAGTTCCACATCTGGTTGAACTGCGTGATGGCTAAAGGTATGGGTTCATGAAAATGAGAAAGGTGTCCATGGAAAGAAATCAGTGGCGCATCAAAATTCATGCTTAAAGAATGACCTATCTTCTAAAATGATTTATTTGCAGTGATATTCACATAAATAGATCTTTCCTTTTACTTCAAAGAGAGATACCACAAAACAAGCTGCTGCCCCTTCAGTTTTCTTCGCAAAAACCTTCTTTTCATGAACCCATGCCTTAAAATACTAGTCCGGTCAATTTAGCGTTTAACCTGGAAAAAATTGCAACATGGGATTTTAATACAGCAAATTCTCAGGAACATATGTGAGAAATACGTGTCCAAATTTTGTGAAAACCGTTCGGGGGAAGTTGGTTAAATTTGGGGTTTTCCGTCTGCACGAAGGAAAGCCTGTTGTTTTCGGTGGCACTTAGACAATGAAAGCGAACAATTCGAATGGAGGGCTATTGACTGTAGGGCCGTAACTCGGTGTGATATTGAACGATATATCGAGCTATTTCTTTCTACTGCATAATGTGATTGCATAGATGTGAATTTTGTGTTTGTTTATAACCAATTCTGCAAAATAATAACTAAATAATCCTGCGTTTTGACAAATCCCATATGATCCTTGTATTTCCCGCGTGGTGATACACTAAAGTTCGAATATTATACACTAAAGAAATAAAAGAAATAAATTGTTCATAGCCGTAACTCATCGCTCAGAAATTATTTGTTTCAACCGAAAAACCTTGTTAAATCTTCCCCGGTTTCATCTGTACAGTCTATAAACATTCTCCCAGTTTCTGTGTTTTCATTGTCTAAGTCCCCCCGATAACAAAAGGCGCCCTTGACGTCGCCGGTAAAACCAAAAATTTAACCAACTTCCCTCGGCCGGATTTCTACAAAATTTGGATATGTTATTCCTACATATGTTTTTAACAATTAGAACCAAAAATTTCCCATGTTGCAATTTTTTCCAGGTTCGGTTTTTTTTCGGGCTAATTTGACCAGACTATACTTCAGGGAGTCCCATCTGACTCTGGTTGAATTTCCGGTTCCAGTACATGTGCATGCTGGATTTTAGTGATGCGGGAGATGAGACGTTCAAATCTTTCATATTTCTATTTTCACTGTGGTCTTTGCATGCATACTTGCTTACTTTGTAAAATGTAAGATTATCAGTTTATCTCCCTGGATGAATATAATATCTATATATTAATCAGAGCTCTCAGAATGTTTTGAAGTAGACAACTGCTCAAAAAAAGTAGCCGTGCTGCAAAAGAAAAACTGCAAATTTCGTAGCTTCAAAGCAACAAGTAACAGTAGTGTCCTCGCCAAGCCAATTCTGACATAGGCATGGAGCTGGGAGATTTTTAAGAGGAACAACAAACAATGAGGTGAGCTTCAGCCTGCATTTAACAAAGTTCTGTGGTTCAAACTTTTTTGTGTCCCACATTCGGCAAAAGTAGCAGGTGATTTAACGTGAAGTAGCTGCCAGAGCTCCAGCAATTACCGGCTTGTTCTGACAGCTCTGATTAATACCGTAAGCCAAATTGTGTCCGCACTCACTCCGCTTAGCCCTGAAGCTGTGCAGCAAAATGAAATTCACAGACCTGAAGAGAAGGTGGAAAACACGACAATGGACATGTTTTTGTTGGAAAAGATTCACCTTGGGCTAAGTTTTAATTTAAACAATTTCTTAAGCGAGGGACAAAGCCACCATCACCGCCATGTTGAAATCTCCAACAGAAACTAAAAAAGAACTCAGTTCGTCTAAAACTGGCCTAACATACATTTGACAAGCAGTACAGAGAGAGCTTTTTAGTTTCTTGAACAAAAATACAATTGGTAGGCAAACACGCACATTTTTTTTTGGATTTTACGAAGTGAGTTGTTCAATTTATTATATTTTGTCAATTCTTATCTTAAAGAACATTACACGGTGGCTTGAAGATATGGATTTTTTTTTTCTCATGTCAGAAACAATATTTTACTCACTTGCTGTATATTTAGCTTATTTATTATCTTATTTTTAATTAATTTAGTTTCCTTTCTTGGTGGTTTTAATACTGCCTGTATAAGGTATCCAGTCCTCCTTGATAATGGAGTCGGATATTATCATTGACCTTTATTTGTGTATCTCAAAATCATTATTATTAAAAGCTAATTAAGCTAAGTTTTCCTGCATTCTACAGTTGCAATGTATGGTGTGCATGGGGGCAGGTCACGGTGCTCCCCCTTTTGGGAAGAGTTAATGGCATGTGCAGTAAAGAATGGTCGACAAAAGCAGTGGGCGCAGTGCCCAAAACAAAGGGAGGACTATATTGAGTGCCTGCACCACAAAAAACTGGTAAGTTGGTCAAATGTTATTGAAAAATACTTCCTTTATACAGGCGAACAGACACACACCCCTGCCCATTTTTGCATATCAGTGCCAAATTTCAGGGTTTCCTGTGTTTTATGGAGAGGAAGGCTGGGGCTTCTTGCAGGGGTTTGCCGCTGACTCATAAGTTGCTGTCCGCAGGCAGGAAGCCATCGCACAGATGAGGCCATAGGACATAATATTTTGGACAATGTATTTGTGCTGTGCTTCAAGAAAGAAGTATGGTAGAGGGGCTTTCATCCACTTTTTCCATTGGTTTTTTAGAGCTGTGGAAAAATATGGTTGAAAGGAACCCTAAGCTCTTCTCTAGGAATTTTTTTTTGCTCAGCACAGCTTTAGTACGGATCTGTGTTTTAGACATCAAAAGCAAGCAACTGAGGGAATTTTTGCTTTTAATTGTCGCAGGGAAAAAAGAGACCTAGTGGCCAAATGCGACCCCATCTTTCTGAGTTCAGCAGTGATCCACGTTTATGTGGTGACTAAAATCTTTCATTTTGGTGACTAAACTTTTTAATTGGTCGCCAATGGCTGGTTAATGTCAGGCCCTGCCGTAGCTTGTTGGTTGTGTTTGATTTAGTTTACAGTGCGACTACTACTCCAACCAAGGCCACTCAAATTTCCTTACAAATTATCCAATCACGATAGAGCATCTGAACAATATATGCAACATAATTTTTCACATTTTTAGTGAAAAACGAGCGATTTTTTACTTGAAATTCGTAAATACATAAAAGAATAGGTTTAGAAACATTTTCTTCACTAAAATTCACCCCCAAATATTGTAAAACATGAACATAAATATGTCTGTAAAATTTGTTGAAGATTTGTGTGGATGGCCTTGGTTATTGTAGTCACACTGTAAAACTTTATGTGAAAAAATTTTGTGAAATTAAGTTGTTGTTTCTGTAAGAAATCCGAGCCTCTGATCCACTCAGCTTTTCTGGTCACTTGCGGCTCCTGTCCACACGGGTCCAGCGGAACTGGACAAATTTTTGCATGGCAAAGTGTGCATGTTTGGGACCTGCAAAAATCAGTTACAACTTTTGACCGGTACGGTTCCATTTTCGTAGTGGAAGCGTGCACGTTTTTGCACAGTTCCACGGTAATGGCCTGGAAACTAGCCCTTTTCAGGCGACCTTCAACCAATCAGAGAACGAGACTGAAGAAGCCATGTTACTGAGTTGGGTAAGGGTGCGCCGCCAAGGTCTCCAAAGCCTGACCCTAGATACCAAAAATACTCGTTTTTTTATACCCTACCGTAGACATACGGTCAAAATTGTATACCCTACCGCAGACCTGAAGTTAGTCACCAGGGTGGCCGCAATCAAAGCGGTATTTTGATAATCATGAAAAGGTTTCAATATAAACCACCTTTCCACTAATTGCGGCACAACTTTCATCAAAATTTGTTTACACTTGGGTAGCCATACTGAAATACACACCCTATCAGCGACCAAACAAGCGAAAACGATACCCTACCGTAGACCCGAGGAGCCCCAAAACCATACCCGTATACCATATATGAGGGAGTATCCCCCTCCCCCCCCCCTCCTCTCTCCAGGAACTATCCCCCCTCAGGGTCCCTCCTCCCTCCGGGAACTATCCCCCTCAGGGTCGGTGCCTAGCGGTGGATTTATACCTCTCGCTATATATCCACCACTATTCACCTCCTCTTCGGGGGATAATTATTTCTTGCTAGGATGTATATAGACGAGAAGCTTGTGCCATTGGTAAAACTTATTAACCAAGTTTAACCATTAATATGTGCTTATTTGGTATAGAATAAAAATGTTAAAGTTACAACATTCACCCTCTGGTCTTGCACGCAGATTTGAAGCTCTCTTGTTTATGAATCAGAATGAAATCTTCCGTTTCTCCAGTGGGGAGCTCATTAGGCTCATTCTAATCAATAGCAGTCGCGCTCTGAACATAGCAATTGTCTGTTAAAGTCCCTATGGAACAAAAAAACTTGCGATGATAAAAGCATTCTTTCGCTGATCAGGATAAGAGTTGGCCTACCGTGCTCCCCCTGGCGAAATGCGAGATCTCATTACCATTCATAAACAAGAGAGCTTCCGATCTGCGTGCAAGGGTGAATGTCATAACGAGGGTGGATGATAGAAATTGATAAAGAAAATATAGTAAGAATATTGTGAAGTAGCACATGGGTGCAGAATTTGCCAGTCAAGATGTTGATCTGCCACCCCACATCGCTTTTAGTTAATAACATGAATTATAACTGATGCTAGAAAAACTGCAAAATCAAGATCCAGTTGCCTCAGGCTTCAAAAGCCTTTTTTCCTCGTGTTTTCACTTGTGAGCAATATCCTGATCCCCAAAAGAACTAACAGAATCATTTTGAGATATTTTAGCCTTTCAGGACCCCCCACAGTCGATTAGAGGAATATGTTAGCTTATGATATAAAATGTTATTTCATTACAGTACACAAGAATAGAAAGGATACAAAAGGAAAAAGAGAAACTAATCAAGGATGGCAAATGGCCACCCAAACAGGATGCTGTTTCATCTTAGACAAGATTGCATCGAACGCAAATAACTCGACTACAAGGAAATACAACATTTTACTGTATTTAAATTAAGGTTATCTGCCATTCATGGAATTTCATGTTTGATAGAGTTCTGATGTGGAAAGAGAAACATTAAATATCACCTTTGTCTATACCTCGCTTTGTCTATATAATACCTTCATGAAATTGCTGTGACAAATTTGAACCCAGGACTCGACCATTTCGACATAATGATATTCTTACTTGAGTCCGAGGCTCAGGGGACTAAATCAAAAGAAACCGAATAGGCATCGAAAAATGAATAATTTATTTATTTTGTTTTATTCGGCCCTGACCCTCGTATTCAAGTTGGAAATTTAATATATCGAGAGTGGTCTATTGCGTTCGACGTGGTCGATTGTGTTAGGAGAACGCATACTAATTCTAGACGAGTATTCCTTATTCGTTCTCAACTGAATCTATCACTGCTATTATAGCTAACAAAGACTGACACCAGTTAATTGCCAGTGCAAATACACGCGTGTATTTTGTTTGTAACTCTTTTTCTTCCTTCTTTGCTTAGGACTAATCCAAACTTTATCATTGACTAGGTGACTAAACCGCGCTGCCACTCTATTTCCCAAACAAAACTCGATTCGCAAATCAAAACAACTACGCGAAATACAAGACGCGCGAGTAACTTTTTCTAGCTAATAAAAGACTGACAGAAAGCCCGGGAGAAAGAAACATCTGAAAACGCTTTTAGGAAATCCTTTTAGGAAATCGTTTTAAGGTGGAAAAAATAAATTGACGGAAGACAAAATACGGCTTTGGTGCTCGGAAATGAACAAATAAAACGCTAAACACAACTAGACTAAAGTAAAAGGATCGATCTCGTCTCAACAGTCTCTATTTCTAGCCTTTTGTGTTTTCATTTATTTAGAAGTCTTGATTGACAGCAGTGAATTTTCTTGAGCGCCAGCTTAGAGCCAATCACTAGCGCTTTCCTTTTATGCAGCGGCGGGCGCATTCAAGCATAAGGGTTTTCATCGCATCTCATTATCTCTTTGTGAGTAATCTGACGCTCGAACAATAGGCTTTCTGCCCCATGTCCAATCGCCCGTGTTCTATACTGGGTGTGAGAAATCCTACGACTGGAGATTCTCATTCTCGTGCTAACAACGAAATGTTTATCGTGACAATGAGACTTGGTACCGTCAAGAATCCCATGTCGACGTACGTTTTTAGCGCAGATTGATTTTATAGTAGATTGTGTGCTATAAGGATTGTAGTACAAACCTCGTAAAAGCAGCTATAATCTTTCCCCAAACAATCCTTAAAACTCCCGATTTTGCACCGTGCATATCAAACTTCCCACAAACTTTAAAAACTTGCCTTATCAAATTCATGAGTTAGTAATGAGCTGTTGAGCCAATCAAGTGGACAGAATGGCATCACATGATGGTACCTTTATACCCCAGTAAAGATCCAACAATATAATAGTCGGGAGCGGCTTTGAATATCTCAGGGAGTGCGGGGCTGATTAGTATTCAGTCACGTGCGGATAAAGGTTGCCCTTCCCTTTGACAATAGATCCGTACAAGGTCCGCCTGGTGGACCCCCGCCTTCCTGAGTACCCTTACGGAGTACAGGCGTTTATTCGCCTTTTTTTAACATGTAATCAATATGAGCATTCCATGTCAGGTCACTGCTCAAATGGACATCTAGCAGTTTGTAGCTATCAACTAAACTGTCTGCTGTACTCCCTACGTATAGATCAGAAAGGGGCGCAGGCATGTACTCAAATTGACCCTAAGTTCCTTGCATTTTTGGGGGTTTAACCGCATACCCCGACTGACAGCAAAGTTGTTAATGTCATATTGACTGTGTTGCAAGTAACTAGGGCTACACCTGGGTATAACTTCAAATACAGTAGTGTCATCAACGTATTTCACGCGCTTGGGCCAACCAGATACCAGATTATTAACAAGTATTGCAAACAACATCGGTGCTATTTTTGTTCCTTGAGGGATACCCCCACAGGGATACACAACAGACGACATTGAGTCGCAATGTATGACGCGGCACTGTCGCTCGTGGCGCGGCACCTAGTAGCGGCACGGTCGCGGAGCGGCACAACTTTGTCGCGGCACCTTTCACAGACATACGAAATGTGCTCTATACGTCTATACCAACTATCAATAAGACCGAAAGACAAACTGGAGAAAGGAAGGATTGGTCACCCGGTATACCATATCAATTGCACGAACTGTGATGCGGGGGTCTAGGCAGTCACTCAAATCACGAGTCAAACAACACCGCTGGTCGAGCTCTGTCACATTCACTGTGTCACAACATATCAACAACGTTCCGAAGCATAGTGGTGTATTCAACTGAAGTCCTCGCCACAGAACCTACGTGGTGTGAACGAGGGGCACGGGGGCGGTTTTCATCCGAGCATTAAGCCCGCCCTTAAACATGGACGAGGGCAGACTTGGACTGTTCGCTGTTTGCATTCCTTTACAACTGGGCAACAGATCCAAGAAAAGGCGATTTCTACGTCTCCAACTCCAACGAAGAAGAAACCCGTTTTATTTTGCCATGTGGTTTAGCAGGCTTTCTGTTTTTGATTGTGTCGTCAAGCCAAGGGCCTGTATCTGTGTTAAACCTAGAACAAGACAAATAGTACGTACACTTATTCATAACCAAGCACACTACCTAACAGCTGTGGAGTTGTCAAATGCTTATAGTGGAACGATTAGGATGCCCCTTGGAACCTCAGGGGATATGTGTGTGCAGTGCATTTGTGTGTGTGGGGGGGGGGGACTTTACGATGTGCCTTCCCCTTAAACTTATCTACATGTACGGTTTTCAAACTTGTCAGTCATTGCCAGAGAACACTTTGGCGCGGTGTCTATTCCTCGTCGAGTGAGAAATTAACTCCAGTTACGGTTTGATAGACGCTTACCTGTAGTAGTGGACCAAGTTACGTGGTCGTCCTGCAATGTACTTGTTGTATAAGTTTGTCACATTAATGACGTCCCTCCATATACGAACCTACAATGAAACACGTGTAATAGTACTAGCATCAGCAAAATGACGAAGGGACCACTTCACCCATTTTGAGATTGTCCTTCCTGTCTGCAAATAAAGGGGTTCCGGGGAGTGAATTTTCTATGCAGGGCCGTAGCGCCCGTAGGTGCCGTAGCGCCCGTATGCTAAAACTGGTTTCAGGCCACCTTATTCAAGGGACGACGCGGCGACACACTGCTATGAAGTTAAATTCATTCGTTAATAGGCTTTTAGCTTTATGATTAGTTCTTTACTTTTCCACTTTTTATTTGCTCGGGTGCATCTTGAGATGTCATATTTCATGACACTTTTGAGAGTTACAATTTGACGATGCGTACGGAACATGCGCATGGACAACTTAGCGATAGCAAGTTGATTTATTTGATTTGGTAAATATTTGAATAAGGTATAATTTTAGTTCTTCAGCTATCGAAAATGCTACTTTAAGTTTGACTATTTTATAGCCTTTTATATTTCAAGTATTCTTGAGAGTATGTTCTTCAGTTTGGCATCGACAGATGTCTCAATATCCAACTGAACTTTCTTATGTTCTATTTTCCTTAAATTAATAGTAACTTACTAATCTTACGTCATCCTAGCAGCAAAGCGCAACAAACATAATTTCACCATATACTGAGAGTATTGCATCAGATCTTGCTATGCAGATTAGTTTAGTATAAATAGAGATGCACAGGAATAACGAGAGCTTTTTCCCCTAAACCTGTTGCGGGGTGAGTCGAAGGACAGATTGTACGGTTGTCGGTAAGGACCATTTCTTAGTTAAGGAAGAGGGCACACTTTCCGACACCATGTTCAGAAAATTTGGGCATTGATAACTAGAAAACATTCCAGTTAACTTAGACACTAGGCATTTCCAATCAAGAAATATATGCACAATCCCTCTCAAAAATATGGAAAAAAATTCTCGATAAATTAATTTGTATAAAAATCAAGCAAAATATGGAAAAAAGAAAAAGAAGAACGCGAATAAAGTATTATTATTACCATGGGTACGTTAATTCGTAATGGTTCGCGGATCCTCAGTAACTAAATAGAAACATTTCCGAGTTGTGCCCCACAGTTTTATGCGGCTTGTTACGGCCCTGCTATCGGATCAAGAACCAAGCCCTTCAAAGCCATGTAATCCAGAATGACGAAAGTGCTGGTCGTTTGGTCCTTTCTGTCAGTACTGGGTGAGAAGATCTTAGTTCCAGTAATGTTTAGATAAGATAACGAAAATCACGGGAAAAGCCGAATCGCACGCAATCAAGGCATGTAAACAATCTGAAGTTAAAAATCCATATATGAATTCCTAGAACAGAGATTGAGAGAACGCTCAGAGAGTGAGGTTGTAATGATGGTGAATAAAATACGCAAAAATAAGAATTTCGGACTCAAGCCGTAATCGCACTGAGCGCGCAGCGGGGGGATCTCCGCAACGTAGTCGTTCCAAAACCTAGGCAAAATTATTGAAGAGGCGATGTTTGCGAAACTAGAAATCAGTTTTGAATATTTACTGGAATATGTGTGCATTAGTCAAAGGTCGCACAATTAGAGGGGTATACGTGGATTTGCAAACCTCGTCAACTTGACCACCGAGGAACTTCCCTCCGTTCCTTCCTAATAGCAAAGTCTGTGAATGAGACTGACTCAGATGGACATCTCGTGTTCTACTATCCACTTTACCATTCACGTAAACCATCTGTAACAGTCAAAAAACATGTACCATGTTTTATTAGAGCGAATTTCATATGACTGTAGTGAAACCAATCGCAAAGTGTTTACACCAATTCTCAACAAAATGTATAGGAGTAATTACAAAGTAATTGCGGATTACTCTCGACATTCCCCTGAAATCCGCTTTATTGTGTCCATATACACTCCAATAAATACCAGACTATAATATTTCCCACACGCGCTAAAATTTGATATCTTCACAAGGGAAAAATACTTTTTGCTAACACACTAGCAAGATAAAATTCGAATCTCTGCGCGGCAGCGAATATCATTAATATGTCAGGGTGCTATATTAAGAAATGTTTGAAGCATCGACCTGTATGATACATATTGTAATGATGTCCTAAAATGAAATGTCCCATAAATGGATCGCAGTATTTTTTACACCACCTGTTCGCCGTTGCGTGCATCGTACTGCAGGGCTAGATGATTCCATTTGTTGTATTTGAACGTCCTGTTGCCAGTAGACACGTTTCGAGGAGACACGCCCCCTATTACGTGACCATTGATGACTGAGAGATGCACACCTGACAAGACCATATTACAATGGTGATTATTACTGAGTAATGAATCTAACGATGTCCGATCGCTTTCATTTGGCGTTTCCAATAAACTACTCAAAATTCAACATCCACCCAACTATGACTCGGGCGAAAAGTTGTGCCTTTTCTTCTGTTTTCAGAATTCACACTAGGCCACCTAAAACTATAGACAAACCACACACACAACCCATGTCATATACACAATTCATAGTCATAGTCTATACACAAGTTATAGTCTATACACAAGTCATAGTCTATACACAAGTTATAGTCTACACACAAGTCATAGTCTATACACAAGTCATAGTCTATACACAAGTCATAGTCTATACACAAGTCATAGTCTATACACAAGTCAGTCTATACACAAGTCATAGTCTATACACAAGTCAGTCTATACACAAGTCATAGTCTATACACAAGTTATAGTCTATACACAAGTCATAGTCTATACACAAGTCATTGTCTATACACAAGTCATAGTCTATACACAAGTCATAGTCTATACACAAGTCATAGTCTATACACAAGTCATAGTCTATACACAAGTCATAGTCTATACACAAGTCATAGTCTATACACAAGTTATAGTCTATACACAAGTCATAGTCTTTACACAAGTCATAGTCTATACACAAGTCATAGTCTATACACAAGTCATAGTCTATACACAAGTCATAGTCTATACACAAGTCATAGTCTATACACAAGTTATAGGCGCTTGGGGTCGATTTTGTATCATTTTTTTTAGTTTGTCTATATAATAAAAATAAATGCGCTCGTTCGTAAAATATTGTTCTTGCCGCTCGGAAATAAATCATATTTTCCGCTACGAAGGATAAACCCTGCTTATTTGCAATACCTTTCGCATCACTGGTACCGAAAACCGGAGCTGCTTCGGGTTCGTCGCAGGCCACCCGGTTGCCACACCCAGCGCTAAGAAGAAAACGTGACAGGTAAGTCTCTGATCACAACTCGGGGATCACAATCCGATCACTGAATTAGATGGCAGGATTCAAGGGTTCAATCAGCTTCATGTACGGCCATCTCCCGATTACAAGCCATGACTAGCATGTGGCATTCAATGTTTCTCCTTGGATTCGTACACATATTTGGTGTATTTTTGCATGTGCCGTGACTACTACCTGGCAGCTCATCCCTCTGTAGTTGTCCGTTACTGGGTACCTTTTAAGTGAGCACAATAGCGCTCCGTAATAATCAGGTGCTCAGTAGCATATCGCTAGGTTACCTGAATATGACGTCATCTATGGCAATGTCACTGCGGTAGTAGTTGCCTTTTACTGCAGTGATTCGAACTGCAACGAAACCTTGATCCTCCTGAAAAATAACAACACAAAAAACTGAATATAGTTTTCTAAGTTACATTCACTGGGTCTGTATCCAATGTTTTATTCAAAAAGAGTAAATATTGAGATTGATTTCCTATACAAAGATACATTAGAATAAGTGAATGAAATATGAGAGCAATATGAATATGAATGGAAAGGCATGATGAATGTTGTTATATTTAACCATCAAAGTATCCTTTATATGATAACCATCTCTCAATGTAACCTGATAAAATCGGCAATGGCCGGGCAGAGCTTTTAAAAGTCATTTTAAAAGTCATAAAATATTGTTCTATCTAATGTAGTTGTTCATTTTAGTGAAGTTTAAATTTTTCTTGTATTTTAACGACCACGAACTAAAAACTACCTTGTTTACTTGAGAAGCTCCAGACCATTCGCGTTTTGTTGCACAATTTCACACTTGGTTGGATTTTTATACTCAAGAAGAAATTAACTACAAAACCGTGTGAGCGATATTTGGCCGCAAAGTTGAAAGTCTCATTTTTTTGCAATTTGTAGCTACAAAATTTATCATAAAATCTTTTTCAAGTAAAAAATAAAAAAAAATTCTCACACGATATTTTAGGTGTTATCATTTTCTAACGACGCAGAAATTTGGCGCCGATAATATCTTAAACCGTGCGAGGTCAGGAGCTTCGCGAAGTTGAAAATTTGGCCTAAAGTTTCAGTACTAGAAAAGCGTGTATAAGTTACAGAAAATGAGTGGCGGGCAATACAAAAGAACGGGCTATTAAAGCCTCGGAAAACAGCTGACGCGTCATTTAAGGTTCTAGAAATATACTTTAGGACTCTATCCAATGAATTTCATGAAAAAAGTCATATTATGGATTTGTACATTTTTACCATCCGAGACCTTAAGATTCTCATATGACTATGAAAAGATGAAAATAGTACAGAACAGGTGGTTGATACCTAGCTTATTGTTCTATACACCTAATTCAATTAATAAGATTGATCACAAGAATATGGAAAATGGCGAATATTTGCCCACAGTGCAGGAATAATATTAAGTCGAATAGTAAGTGTGAAAATTCAACATTTCTGATTTTACGGAAAGTCCTGAAAGTTTTTAGCCACGAGGATCGGAGGCATAAAACGGTGTTCGTTTTCGTGATTACATGGCAATGACGTTTGGATGTATCAAGAGATATTTCGTGGAACTGAGCTTGAGATTCTCAACAGTACAAAACATCATACTTTCAAGGAAATCACAGCCCGGTCTATCATAGATGGTAGACTCTCGTTAGACAAGGAATGATTGTTTATGAAAACAGTTAGCACGATGTTTATTGAGTTGAGCCAAGTATGTTCGTCTGGTGAGTACGGCACTTGCTATAAATACTTAATAACATGTCCTATTGTCAGACACAGCACCTGTCGAGATACTCAACAAGCAGACCAAACGAGAAAATCTCATTGACATTAGCGTCAAATAACCCTCCATAGCATGGTGTTAGGAGAGTTGAGTGTAGTATTTTCCACCCAAGAGGACTTAGTGAGATCAAAGTATAGCTTCTCGTTACCTTCATTATTCTAAGAATTGGATGGAAAGAGTAGGGAGAAGATTGCATATCAAGGTGCCGTAACTATGGCAGCGCAAGGATTGCCTGAACTCAGGGAATAATAAAAACAAACAACACAACAAAGATCGTCAGCGAGGAAATTCAGGTAAGGACTGGGAATCTTTTTAGCAACTCAGAAATACAATTCCCAACTACAATTATGCGTAGGGCCTCTCGTCAAAACAAACTGCTGAGTACAGATAACTGTGTCCTCACTTTGCAACACATAAATCTCAATCATCGCTATAATGATTTCAAATAACGCTTGTCAAAATGAGCGTTGCGTTGTATCCGGGTATCACCTAGTGAAAATTAGCTAACTAATAAGTTAGGCGACTTACGTAGTTATAATGTGAGTAAACAACAAAATGGCCATATTTTGTGAATAAGGACATATCATGAAAAAACGCATAATGTTAGTAACACATTCCCGTAGTGTCATCCGCGCACATGAGAGCAAGCAGAGTCTCCGCTTCGTCAAGACGGTCAGCTACGGCTCGGACCGGACACTCTGACCGAGGGGGGAGTAGTAAAGGAAGGAGTGATGTCTGTAGTGTCAGCCCTGCATCTCGAGGATACTCCAAGGACTCTACAGGTAAACACTCTTACCGTAAGGGATCTGGGGATTAGCATCCAGAATATTTTATAGGTGGAACTGGGTAGCCTAACGGAATGTTAGTACCACGAAAAGGGAAAATCAACGAAGATAGAAAAGGCTATATTGTGTTTTTCTGGTAACAGCGGGTTGCATTTAGTTTAGTTACAATATTGTGTGTGGGCATTCCTATCGTTATGAAAACAATCCACACATAAAGGGCAGCATCACGAAAAGAGGCCTCAGCTCGGGTCAGCACAGCTTGGCTAGCTGGTGGGGTGGTGTTCAGTTTTGTGGAAGACAGGAAGTACAGCAAAGATACCAAGCAAAACGAGAGTGAAGATTTCATCTCTATTTCGTTTCTATCAATAGCAATGAAATACAAGGAGAAAATGAGATTCCAGCTACAATCACGCAATTGCTATTGTTTCGTTGTTCCAGAAATCGGAGAGTCGCAGAGTGTTAACAGGGCTGTGCGCATGCGCACTGCTCACCTGCATTGGCTTCTGGCTAATAATGTGTACGATAACAACAACATGGCGGACTGGCAGAATGACATGCGCAAACACACCCCTAGCAACAGCGCACGCTACCCCATCAGGACGAGCACGTCCAAACAGGGTACTGACCCAGAGTGGGGTGAGTAGTACTTGACTGGTGCAAACACACCCCTAGCAACAGCGCACGCTACCCCATCAGGACGAGCACGTCCAAACAGGGTACTGACCCAGAGTGGGGTGAGTAGTACTTGACTGGCGCAAACACACCCCTAGCAACAGCGAACGCTACCCCATCAGGACGAGCACGTCCAAACAGGGTACTGACCCAGAGTGGGGTAAGTAGTACTTGACTGGCGCAAACACACCCCTAGCAACAGCGCACGCTACCCCATCAGGACGAGCACGTCCAAACAGGGTACTGACCCAGAGTGGGGTAAGTAGTACTTGACTGGCGCAAACACACCCCTAGCAACAGCGCACGCTACCCATCAGGACGAGCACGCCCAAACAGGGTACTGACCCAGAGTGGGGTGAGTAGTACTTGACTGGCGCAAACACACCCCTAGCAACAGCGCACGCTACCCCATCAGGACGAGCACGCCCAAACAGGGTACTGACCCAGAGTGGGGTGAGTAGTACTTGACTGGTGAAAACACACCCCTAGCAACAGCGCACGCTACCCCATCAGGACGAGCACGTCCAAACAGGGTACTGACCCAGAGTGGGGTGAGTAGTACTTGACTGGCGCAAACACACCCCTAGCAACAGCGAACGCTACCCCATCAGGACGAGCACGTCCAAACAGGGTACTGACCCAGAGTGGGGTAAGTAGTACTTGACTGGCGCAAACACACCCCTAGCAACAGCGCACGCTACCCCATCAGGACGAGCACGTCCAAACAGGGTACTGACCCAGAGTGGGGTGAGTAGTACTTGACTGGCGCAAACACACCCCTAGCAACAGCGCACGCTACCCCATCAGGACGAGCACGCCCAAACAGGGTACTGACCCAGAGTGGGGTGAGTAGTACTTGACTGGCGCAAACACACCCCTAGCAACAGCGCACGCTACCCCATCAGGACGAGCACGCCCAAACAGGGTACTGACCCAGAGTGGGGTGAGTAGTACTTGACTGGTGAAAACACACCCCTAGCAACAGCGCACGCTACCCCATCAGGACGAGCACGTCCAAACAGGGTACTGACCCAGAGTGGGGTGAGTAGTACTTGACTGGCGCAAACACACCCCTAGCAACAGCGAACGCTACCCCATCAGGACGAGCACGTCCAAACAGGGTACTGACCCAGAGTGGGGTGAGTAGTACTTGACTGGCGCAAACACACCCCTAGCAACAGCGCACGCTACCCCATCAGGACGAGCACGTCCAAACAGGGTACTGACCCAGAGTGGGGTGAGTAGTACTTGACATGCGCAAACACACCCCTAGCAACAGCGCACGCTACCCCATCAGGACGAGCACGTCCAAACAGGGTACTGACCCAGAGTGGGGTGAGTAGTACTTGACATGCGCAAACACACCCCTAGCAACAGTGCACGCTCGAACATCAGGACGAGCACGCCCAAACAGGGTACTGACCCAGAGTGGGGTGAGTAGTACTTGATAACGCTAACTAACATATAAGGGGCCATGTTTTCAGTGCTTTGTTCAATACTCTATTAGATAGCGAGGACTACCGCGTGCACATCTTTCACAGCAAGGCAGATGCATTATGGGTAAAGCAGTGGTTACTGGGCATGCTCCGTGCGCATCGGTTCCAGGCCTCCACAAACTCTGAGTCGTGTAAAGACTGTAACCGAGTGATAGTCGTGTTGAGCCGCCGGTTCGTGCAGTCTACAGCGCTACTGAACAAGGCCAAAGACGCCATACAGGTTAGACCATAGGGATCTACTGAGGATCTACAGATGTAGATCAAGGCTTTTAGTGAAGAGCGATTCTATTTGCATAGAGGATAAGCAATAATAAATCGGATTTACATGAAGCTTGACCACATCACTTGACAATCTCTCTGTGCACACTTCTTGTCACATAACTATACAGGCTATACAGTCCCCTGATCTGTGAAACAATCCCTGCTAGAATGGTTTGACGATCACGATCCACCAACAATTAAAAACATTCTCTTGTGTTTCAGGACAGGATCTCTGTGGTTGTTCAGATAGAAGAATGTGAGGTACCACAAGAGATAGAGAGCGCTTGTTACGCCATTATTGACCTATCACATTTCGACATGGCAGACTTGACTTTCCAGTTCACACTTCTGTCACACATTCTAAAAGATCTTGATCTTCCCGTATCTGTCTGCTCGGCATGACCAGTCGGTCACCTCATGTCAACCAATATGGTACAACACTCACGGGAAGCGATATTTGAAATAATGTGAAAAGGTGTAAGAAACGAGTAAATAAAAACAAGTGTGAATGATGTACATTGTTGTTCTAAAATTCATGAGTTATTCATAAGTTCTGTGACTAATGGGTGAACCCTATATTGGTCATGTGCCGTGTTTATAACTACGATAAAGACACTCATGTTTAATAAATGAATATCTATATCGTAGTTATAGACACGGTACCCGGATGAAGTGTCTATTTCGACACTTCAAAGGCATAGGGGTATACAAGGGTGGACCCTTGCCAACCCGGGATCGGGTTTGATGACATTTTGCTAGGATTTCGTGAACAGTGGTCACCCAAACCGTAACTCTTATCCATGTGGGATGCTTATCCTGTATCTGCGCATGATTGACATTCTACCTCACACTAGCAATACTCTGCGGTTGACGACATTTTTCATGACTACATTTTTTCTTTTGTTTGAGAAAGTTTATTAAGGTTACTGAGAACCTTCGCGCACGTCCTCGGGGAAAAAATCATACACGTCCTTAGTTTAACCAAAACATGTCAACCTATATATCGTTGGAAAGCTTATAGAATGGACTAGCGGGATATGGCAAAATGTCTTATGAGGTTGTTCAGATTAGTGAAGTTTAATTTTTTTCTTGTATTTTTAAGACCCCGAACTATCATAAATCGTTTTCAAGTAAAAAAATATAATATATAGATTTAGCCACTGGCTAAAAGCGGAGCTCCTTGTTATAAAATTTTCTGTGTGAATGAAAGGGATTCCCATGTGTACATGGTTTACATGGTTACTTTAGAGTCTTCCCTTCACGAGATATAATTTTTCAAGCATAAATGACATCATCGATGACGTCATATCACGTGACCACTTCACTTCGCTCATCTAATGACCTAGACTACACTACCAAAGTTTGGTTGTTTTAGAGTATTCCCTTCACGAGATATTAATTTTTCACGCATAGATGACGTCATCGATGACGTCACATCACGTGACCACTTCATTTCGCTCATCTGGTGACCTGGATTACATTACCCAAGTTTGGTTGGTTTAGAGTCTTCCTTTCATGAGATATTAATTTTTCAAGCGTAGATGACGTCATCGATGACGTCATATCACGTGACCACATCATTTCGCTCATATGGTGACCTGGATTACATTACCCAAGTTTGGTTGCTTTAGAGTCTTCCCTTCACGAGATATTGATTTTTCAAGCATAGATGACGTCATCGATGACGTCACATCGCGTGACCACTTCATTTCGCTCATCTGGTGAACTGGATTACATTACCCAAGTTTGGTTGCTTTAGAGTCTTCCTTTCATGAGATATTGATTTTTCAAGCGTAGATGACGTCATCGATGACGTCATATCACGTGACCACTTCATTTCGCTCATCTGGTGACCTGGATTACATTACCCAAGTTTGGTTGCTTTAGAGTCTTCCGTTCACGAGATATTGATTTTTCAAGCATAGATGACGTCATCGATGACGTCATATCACGTGACCACTTTATTTCGCTCATCTGGTGACCTGGATTACATTACCCAAGTTTGGTTGCTTTAGAATTTTCCCTTCACGAGATATTGATTTTTCAAGCGTAGATGACGTCATCGATGACGTCATATCACGTGACCACTTCATTTCGCTCATCTGGTGACCTGGATTACATTACCGAAGTTTGGTTGCTTTAGAGTCTTCCCTTCACGAGATATTGATTTTTCAAGCATAGATGACGTCATCGATGACGTCACATCACGTGTCCGTGTTACAGCACCCCCCTTGTGGCATAGACAAAATATTCCAAGTATGGTTGTCCTAGCATGTTCCCTTGAGGAGATATAATTTTTTCTTTGCATACCACAGGGTTCCCATGTGTACACGGACGGACGGACGGACGGACGGACGACGGACGGACGGACGGACGGACGGCGTACGCTATAGGTTTAATACCAGAAAAATAAAGAAAAATCATATCTCCCGAAGGGAAGCTTCTATAGAAGCCAAACTTGGACAAAGTTTCAAAGACCATGAGAGGAACTCTACACCAAAGTCACGTGCCCTTACGTCATCAATGACGTCATCAAAATGATCCATAATACCCGTGACGTTCAAAAATCAACTCGATAGTATACTATACGTTTTTCCCTTAGGTATGGTGCTCCGCTTGCGCGGGCCTTCGGCCCGCGCAGGAGCTCCGCTATAATTCCCTCACACGATTTTTTAGGTGTTATCATTTGCTAACGACACAGTAATTTGACACCGATATCTTAAATCGTACGAGGTCAGGGGCTTCGCGAAGGTGAAAATTTAACCTAAACTTTAAGAACTAGAAAAAGCGTGTAAAGGAAAGGTTTAACGTGCGATGTTGACAGGGTGGGATGACAGACAGGGACAGCGTGGGTTGCTTACCGACAGATCCACAAAAGCACGCTGCCATACGTCGCCTTGGTTACCCTTCCTTTGGAACACCTGCCTCCATGTGACATGCGCAGTTCTGATGTCCACTTGCAGGTAGCCCATGGAGTCGCTGCCGCCAAGGCCATTCCACATGTGATAGTAGAACGACATGTTACACGCCGGACCTGACAAGAACCAGGGCGTGTAGAGGGAGGCCTACCGATACAAGAACTAACCATTATATACACGAGAAATAATAACACATAAACAACAAGAACTAACCATTATATACACGAGAAATAATCACACATAAACAACAAGAACTAACCATTATATACACGAGAAATAATAACACATAAACAACAAGAACTAACCATTATATACACGAGAAATAATAACAAATAAACAACAAGAACTAACCATTATATACACGAGAAATAATAACACATAAACAACAAGAACTAACCATTATATACACGAGAAATAATAACACATAAACAACAAGAACTAACCATTATATACACGAGAAATAATAACACATAAACAACAAGAACTAACCATTATATACACGAGAAATAATAACACATAAACAACAAGAACTAACCATTATATACACGAGAAATAATAACAAATAAACAACAAGAACTAACCATTATATACACGAGAAATAATAACACATAAACAACAAGAACTAACCATTATATACACGAGAAATAATCACACATAAACAACAAGAACTAACCATTATATACACGAGAAATAATAACACATAAACAACAAGAACTAACCATTATATACACGAGAAATAATAACACATAAACAACAAGAACTAACCATTATATACACGAGAAATAATAACACATAAACAACAAGAACTAACCATTATATACACGAGAAATAATCACATTTACTATATAAAACTATATTATTATTACTATAATATATAAAACTATAATACAAGGATTTCCTCCACTGAGAAATTTCGTATCGCAGCACCATAAGGATACGATATTTTCACACGTGAAATGATCAACTTTGCATGTGGGACGTTTATCCCAATAAAATCCAGTTGGTTTGAAAAATACAGTGTTACGGTCTATCTAAAACAAAAACGCTCACTCGTGAGATAGAGCGGATTTCAGATGACTGTCGTGAGTAATTCGCAATTACTTTGTAATCACTCCTACACGTTTTGTACAGAATTGGTGTAATTACTTTGCGATTGGTTTCACTACAGTCATATGAAAACCGCTCTATTAAATTGAACACTCGAAGATAAATTCCATGTCTCCGCGCGCCCATGTATTATTCTCTATAAATGACTGGTTTGTGATTTTGTTGTGCCACCGCCGTATATGTGCAATATAATGACAACTAATGATCGTGTAATTACTCAAGCGATTCTGCGCACTGATTGGTCGAGACGTTCGTCATATTTTGCTACATTGAAAGCATTGAGATCGCGTGCGCACTTCATTACGGGAAACTAAGAAAATACCCCTAAAAGCGAAAGTAATTATACTAAAACAATAAGCCGCTTCAGGCTCCGTAAATATCGACGAATAGTCACCGAGACGAATTGATAACAATTAGTCGAAGGCGACGTAAATATCGGCGAATAGTCACCGAGTTTTTGCATAATTACTCAAGTGACTTAATAAAGTGCGCGCGCGATCCCCAATGCTTTCAATGTTATATTCACCTATAGGTAAATATAGCAAAATATGACGAAGTATATGACTTGAGTAATTATACTAACATGAGTTAGTACCCTGTTGAGCACATTCCGTACGATACTTACGCGATCGCCCCTGCTGATCCCTGACGCCTCCAAGAACGCGTAATATCCTGAGCCTGTAGTATGGTCAGCGGAAGGCCCCGTGCTACCGGTTGGCGTTTTTCTGTTGGTGAGTGACCAGTCCCTCTCGTTTTCATCTGACTGTTTAAACAGTGCCAAGACTGGAGACTGTTCTCCAAAATCAACCACAGGGAGGCCACAGACTATAGGCCCGCTAGAAGTATGAAACGAAAGCGTTATACAGCAATGTTACATCAATGTTACAATGTCCATCCATAAGTGTGACAATTTTTCGCGAAGGTTTTTCAAACGTGCACGTTTTGTCGAAAAGTAGTCACGTTTCTCGCTCTCTGATTGGCTGAAAAATGACGGTCAAAACTGCAGGCAACCAGCGAGCGAGAAAGGCGAGAACAAAACGTGCACGTTTGAAACATAAACGCGAAAAAATTGTTACACCTCATGGATGGACGCAAATGGTAGTAAGGTTTTCCAGGAGCCTGAAGTGGGTCCAGTTTGGATTTTCTTTTCTGGCCCAGTGTACCTGTTGAACATGCCCTTGCCACCATGTAACAGGCACATACCGAGGACAAGATAGTGTACCTGTTGAACATGCCCTTGCCACCATGTAACAGGCACATACCGAGGACAAGATAGTGTACCTGTTGAACATGCCCTTGCCACTATGTAACAGGCACATACCGAGGACAAGATAGTGCTGGTTTTACTAAGCTGCCACACCAAGTAAGTTAGTACTTATGACAAGTCAAGTTGATATCGATGCCAATCCATGTAAGAAAAATGAAAAACTTACTAAGCATCGACTTGGAAATTTATTAGTTAATAAGTTATTTATTTATTTATATTATTAATAAAGCAAAAATGTTCTTTCTCTCTGTTGATTGTGTGGTATGGATGCTTCTAAGTGCCATAAAGTGGGCGTAAATAACAAAATCGCAGTGTACCGTCATAACTTACTCGGGTCCACTTGTCCAGACCCAGGCCTCCATTGTGAAGCTCTTATCGTCTCCCAACACATTGTCAAGGGCGCCCAGCTCGACATAACTATGATTCCCATCCAAGCTCAGCGCATAATCACTAATCTGAGGTTTAGAAACGGAAAACATTAGCAACTTTCACTTATCTGGTGCATGCCTTAGATCAGATGACTTATTGGCTCGGTACTGACACATTACTCACATTCCAAAATGTTATTTTAGTTCTATACGTTGCATGCTTTTTAAGGCGCACCCCTTCGCAGCTCTCTGACTGGAGTTGTTTTCCCTCACAAATTAGTTCATTCGTTTGTGCAACGTCGTTTTAATTGTCGTTGTTGACGGTGGGAGTTCTGGTTGTTGTTGTTGTTGCTGTTGAGGGTGCTTTTGTTGTTAATGACGATAATGATGAACGTGTGATGTTACTGTTATTGATGATAATGTAATGATGTTGATGTTGTTGTTAATGCTGTTGTTGTTGATGTAATGATGTCATTGATTGTTGTTGTTACTGTTATTGATGATGATGATGTTGTTGTTGTTGATGATGTTGTTGATAATGAAATAAAGTCGTTGATGATGTTGTTGTTGTTGTTGATGTTGATGTTGATGTTGATGTTGATGTTGATGTTGATGTTGATGTTGATGTTGATGTTGATGTTGATGTTGATGTTGATGTTGATGTTGATGTTGATGTTGATGTTGATGTTGATGTTGATGTTGATGTTGATGTTGATGTTGATGTTGATGTTGATGTTGATGTTGATGTTGATGTTGATGTTGATGTTGATGTTGATGTTGATGTTGATGTTGATGTTGATGTTGATGTTGATGTTGATGTTGATGTTGATGTTGATGTTGATGTTGATGTTGATGTTGATGTTGATGTTGATGTTGATGTTGATGTTGATGTTGATGTTGATGTTGATGTTGATGTTGATGTTGATGTTGATGTTGATGTTGATGTTGATGTTCATGTTCATGATGATGTTGATGTTGATGTTGATGTTGATGTTGATGTTGATGTTGATGTTGATGTTGATGTTGATGTTGATGATGATGTTGTTGTTGATGATGTTGTTGATGTTGATGTTGATGTTGATGTTGATGTTGATGTTGATGTTGATGTTGATGTTGATGTTGATGTTGATGTTGATGTTGATGTTGATGTTGATGTTGATGTTGATGTTGATGTTGATGTTGATGTTGATGTTGATGTTGATGTTGATGTTGATGTTGATGTTGATGTTGATGTTGATGTTGATGTTGATGATGATGTTGTTGTTGATGATGTTGTTGATGTTGATGTTGATGTTGATGTTGATGTTGATGTTGATGTTGATGTTGATGTTGATGTTGATGTAATGATGTTGATGATGATGTAATGATGTTGATGATGATGTTATTGCTGTTGTTGTTGTTGGTGATTATGATGATGTAATGTCGTTGTTGTTGTTATTGATGATGATATGGTTGTTGGTGATTATGTAGTGACGTCATTGTTGGCGATGATGTAATGAAGTGGTTGTTGTTAATGTTGTTGTTGTTGATGTTGTTGTTGTTGATGATGATATAATATGTCTTTTTGATGTTGCTGTTGATGAAGTTGTTGCTGTTGATGATGATGTAATGATGTTGTTGTTGATGTAATGATAACGTAGTTGTTGTAGGACCCACCTCTGGACTGCGTGTGGTCAGGGCGGAGTAGTAGACGTTAGTTTGTGAGAAGACGTACATGCCGAGCCGCCCGCCACGGTAGCGCATGTCAATTATGTTGCCGGAATCCGCGATCAAACTTGAACCCTGTACACGAGAAAACATTTACCTAGGAAACTGAATTGAAGGAGCAGTAAATGAGAAAAGCCAATGGCAAATTTTACCATCATGTTACCCCAGGGGTCTAAGCAACCTGTCTAAAGAGTAAGTCGGAGGGTAAGTATGGTAATAAGGCCACCCAAACCTCGCACAGCTGCGAGCTTCTTTACTGTGTGCGTACAAATATCAATCCTGGATAGACCATCATACTGCACACTAAACCAGTTCGCAAACACACTACTACAACTTGCCCTGGATCACGTAAGTCAACACATTTGCATACCAACACCACCACACCTAAGCGATTCGTTAGCTGGACATCACCCCGTGCTAATATCTGGTGATTTATTTCGACGCATTTTGATTGGTAAATCAGACGTGATTGGCTGAATGCTCTTGAGAAGGCGAGGTTCCGTGCCACGCCATGGCCATACCGTGTTCATTGCCTAATCTACACACTCTCCGAGGTACTAGCAACATATGACCTTGTCCGTTTCACGTATTTCTAATGTATGATACCTGATTGCGGCAATTGGCTCACCTCGTACCAGCGCACGCGTATTCGTCCGCTATCCGGGTCATGTATTAGTTGCCACCAGTATGCCGTGAACGGTTTCCAGGCTGGTCTGGGGTCATGCCACAACAGTTGCGCCTGGTTGATTGTGTTACCAGTCTCCCATAAGGCGTCGCGTAACGCAATACCTGGGCCAGTGCTGGAATTCACGGCCTGCGTGACGTATAAAACAATAGAATAAAACAAGGGAAGCGGCAAACACGTTACTTTGTTTTAATTAGCCCATTCGCCTAAGAGCAGGCATCGAAGGACTCTCGATTCGAGGCCATCAAAGTACCTCCCTTGTTGGGTGTTATTTATTGTTTGAAGATGCTGCTGATGCTGCTGATGCTGCTACACTTGTTGCTGTTTGTTGTTTGTGGATGGCATGTTGTCTCCATCATTTGTTGGTTGCTGTTTGTTGTTTACTGTATAATAGTGCCCTGTTGCTATCTGTTGATGGCTTCCTTGTTGTTTATTTGTTAGTCGCTTATTGTTGTTTATTGTTTACTGGTGGTACTAGGCTTACCGTTAGACTTATGCCTTTTCTCCCACATGGGCGAGGGTATGGCGCGTTGCTCAGCAAGTTGTAGGTTTGAGTCTTTTGCTTCCAAGACACCAAGTAGAAATGCCTGTCAGAAAAACATTTGTTTGGCATGAGAAATTACAAAGCGTGCATGCTGCTATCTACTGCGTTAACTTACTGGTTGTCATGGTAACCAAACACGATGCCAGCGAAATCGTCATCCCGTGTGTCATTGATAAAGAAGGTGCCAGTATAGATCACGTGGTCAAACCATGTGTAGGTCAGCAGCAGGCCTGGGTTCCTTTAACTCAACCACATTTTATTAGAGTCTGCAACCATGTCTTTTAACCATGTCCTATGCCAAAACGGTTGAATCTCGAATGCTGATTGGCCCGCGAGTATGAGTGCATAAGAGTGCGCGCGCTGATTGACACCTGTCGTGGTACGAAACAGATGTCTTTCAGGGGCGGATTTAGACTATTGCAACTGTAGCAAATGCTACAGTCAGATTTCAGAGAGATCTTATGTTTGTTTTGTCAGTTATTGTCATAAATCACTACTGCGCTACAGTCAGTTTTTCCCCTAAATCCGCCCCTGCACTTCTTATTTTCCGTAGGTGTCCTCTTCACTTTCTAGTTTGTACGACCTCCCAGCCCTTGTTGTGTATCACGTACCCGTTTCTAGTTTGTACGACCTCCCAGCCCTTGTTGTGTATCACGTACCCGTTTCTAGTTTGTACGACCTCCCGGCCCTTGTTGTGTATCACGTACCCGTTTCTAGTCTGTACGACCTCCCGGCCCTTGTTGTGTATCACGTACCCGTTTCTAGTCTGTATGACCTCCCGGCCCTTGTTGTGTATCACGTACCCGTTTCTAGTTTGTACGACCTCCCGGCCCTTGTTGTGTATCACGTACTCGTTTCTAGTCTGTACGACCTCCCGGCCCTTGTTGTGTATCACGTACCCGTTTCTAGTTTGTACGACCTCCCGGCCCTTGTTGTGTATCACGTACCCGTTTCTAGTCTGTACGACCTCCCGGCCCTTGTTGTGTATCACGTACCCGTGTCTAGTCTGTACGACCTCCCAGCCCTTGTTGTGTATCACGTACCCGTTTCTAGTTCGTACGACCTCCCGTCCCTTGTTGTGTATCACGTATCCGTTTCTAGTTTGTACGACCTCCTGGCCCTTGTTGTGTACCACGTACCCGTTTCTAGTTCGTACGACCTCCCGTCCCTTGTTCTGTATCACGTACCCGTTTCTAGTTTGTACGACCTCCTGGCCCTTGTTGTGTACCACGTACCCGTTTCTAGTTCGTACGACCTCCCGTCCCTTGTTGTGTATCACGTACCCGTTTCTAGTTTGTACGACCTCCCGTCCCTTGTTGTGTATCACGTACCCGTGTCTAGTCTGTATGACCTCCCGGCCCTTGTTGTGTATCACGTACCCGTTTCTAGTCTGTATGACCTCCCGGCCCTTGTTGTGTACCATGTACCCGTTTCTAGTCTGCACGACCTTCCGGCCCTTGTTGTGTATCACGTACCCGTTTCTAGTTTGTACGACCTCCCGGCCCTTGTTGTGTATCACGTACCCGTGTCTAGTCTGTACGACCTCCCGGCCCTTGTTGTGTATCACGTACCCGTTTCTAGTCTGTATGACCTCCCGGCCCTTGTTGTGTATCACGTACCCGTTTCTAGTCTGTACGACCTCCCGGCCCTTGTTGTGTATCATGTACCCGTTTCTAGTCTGTACGACCTCCCGGCCCTTGTTGTGTATCACGTACCCGTTTCTAGTCTGTACGACTCCCGGCCCGTTGTTGTGTATCACGTACCCGTTTCTAGTTTGTACGACCTCCCGGCCCTTGTTGTGTATCACGTACCCGTTTCTAGTCTGTACGACCTCCCGTCCCTTGTTGTGTATCACGTACCCGTTTCTAGTTTGTACGACCTCCCGGCCCTTGTTGTGTATCACGTACCCGTGTCTAGTCTGTATGACCTCCCGGCCCTTGTTGTGTATCACGTACCCGTTTCTAGTCTGTATGACCTCCCGGCCCTTGTTGTGTACCATGTACCCGTTTCTAGTCTGCACGACCTCCCGGCCCTTGTTGTGTATCACGTACCCGTTTCTAGTTTGTACGACCTCCCGGCCCTTGTTGTGTTTCACGTACCCGTGTCTAGTCTGTACGACCTCCCGGCCCTTGTTGTGTATCACGTACCCGTGTCTAGTCTGTATGACCTCCCGGCCCTTGTTGTGTATCACGTACTCGTTTCTAGTCTGTATGACCTCCCGGCCCTTGTTGTGTATCACGTACCCATTTCTAGTCTGCACGACCTCCCGGCCCTTGTTGTGTATCATGTACCCGTTTCTAGTCTGTACGACCTCCCGGCCCTTGTTGTGTATCACGTACCCGTTTCTAGTCTGTACGACCTCCCAGCCCTTGTTGTGTATCACGTACCCGTTTCTAGTTTGTACGACCTCCCGGCCCTTGTTGTGTATCACGTACCCGTTTCTAGTCTGTACGACCTCCCAGCCCTTGTTGTGTATCACGTACCCGTTTCTAGTCTGTACAACCTCCCAGCCCTTGTTGTGTATCACGTACCCGTTTCTAGTCTGTACGACCTCCCGGCCCTTGTTGTGTACCATGTACCCGTTTCTAGTTTGTACGACCTCCCGGCCCTTGTTGTGTATCACGTACCCGTTTCTAGTTTGTACGACCTCCCGGCCCTTGTTGTGTATCACGTACCCGTTTCTAGTTTGTACGACCTCCCGGCCCTTGTTGTGTATCACGTACCCGTGTCTAGTCTGTATGACCTCCCGGCCCTTGTTGTGTATCACGTACCCGTTTCTAGTCTGTATGACCTCCTGGCCCTTGTTGTGTATCACATACCCGTTTCTAGTCTGTATGACCTCCCGGCCCTTGTTGTGTACCATGTACCCGTTTCTAGTCTGCACGACCTCCCGGCCCTTGTTGTGTATCACGTACCCGTTTCTAGTTTGTACGACCTCCAGGCCCTTGTTGTGTTTCACGTACCCGTGTCTAGTCTGTACGACCTCCCGGCCCTTGTTGTGTATCACGTACCCGTGTCTAGTCTGTATGACCTCCCGGCCCTTGTTGTGTATCACGTACTCGTTTCTAGTCTGTATGACCTCCCGGCCCTTGTTGTGTATCACGTACCCATTTCTAGTCTGCACGACCTCCCGGCCCTTGTTGTGTATCATGTACCCGTTTCTAGTCTGTACGACCTCCCGGCCCTTGTTGTGTACCATGTACCCGTTTCTAGTTTGTACGACCTCCCGGCCCTTGTTGTGTATCACGTACCCGTTTCTAGTCTGTACGACCTCCGGCCCTTGTTGTGTATCACGTACCCGTTTCTAATCTGTACGACCTCCCAGCCCTTGTTGTGTATCACGTACCCGTTTCTAGTTTGTACGACCTCCCGGCCCTTGTTGTGTATCACGTACCCGTTTCTAGTCTGTACGACCTCCCAGCCCTTGTTGTGTATCACGTACCCGTTTCTAGTCTGTACCACCTCCCAGCCCTTGTTGTGTATCACGTACCCGTTTCTAGTCTGTACGACCTCCCAGCCCTTGTTGTGTACCATGTACCCGTTTCTAGTTTGTACGACCTCCCGGCCCTTGTTGTGTATCACGTACCCGTGTCTAGTCTGTACGACCTCCCGGCCCTTGTTGTGTACCATGTACCCGTTTCTAGTTTGTATGACCTCCCAGCCCTTGTTGTGTATCACGTACTCGTTTCTAGTCTGTACGACCTCCCGGCCCTTGTTGTGTACCATGTACCCGTTTCTAGTCTGTACGACCTCCCGGCCCTTGTTGTGTACCATGTATCCGTTTCTAGTTTGTATGACCTCCCGGCCCTTGTTGTGTATCACGTACCCGTTTCTAGTTTGTACGACCTCCCGGCCCTTGTTGTGTATCACGTACCCGTTTCTAGTTTGTACGACCTCCCGGCCCTTGTTGTGTATCACGTACCCGTGTCTAGTCTGTATGACCTCCCGGCCCTTGTTGTGTATCACGTACCCGTTTCTAGTTTGTATGACCTCCTGGCCCTTGTTGTGTATCACGTACCCGTGTCTAGTCTGTATGACCTCCCGGCCCTTGTTGTGTATCACGTACCCGTGTCTAGTCTGTACGACCTCCCGGCCCTTGTTGTGTACCACGTACCCGTTTCTAGTCTGCACGACCTCCCGGCCCTTGTTGTGTATCTTCCATTGTGGAGGGGGTTGAGAGTTGCCCTCCTCGTCCAGTATTATCTCCTGGTACCGACTGAAATCTGTTCTATTGTGACGCTTGTCTAAGGGAAAGTCATCCTAAAAGACACATTGAGATTCTTTACTACATTCCAAAAAAATCAGAATACTAAGAGATTATTAACCAAGCGCTAGGTATATACGGGAAATATCAGACCGAGGTCTTGCAGTACGGACCGAACGATAGCGAGGTCTGTACAAAAAGATCGAGGTCTGATATTACCGTACAGACCGAGCAAGTGAAGTTAATAATTCGTTTATTATATGCCTCATTTGAATTATATTTTGTCCAGTTTTCCTGCCTTTGGTGGTATTTCTTCCGTTCACGCGCGCGCCTCGCGTTAATTTACTCTTTTTTCAGTATTTGAGTTTTAGATTTTGCGTGAATTTTTGTATATTTCTCTGCACTTTTTGCAGTAACTTATGCAGCGAAAACTTTGAAGCGAACAAAGCTAGCGTACAGGAATTGCGCAAAACGCAAAGCAATCTTCATATCCGGGACACGAGGCTAAATACGGAAAACAGCCCGTAGGCAATACGCAAAATACAGCACGTGCGCTAGCCAATCAGATCACAGGAAATTTTACAAGCCATGTCATAAAGGATTTTACACGCACTATGTGATTTGTAGGTTACAGTGGATGGTCTAGTGTTACGCACAACATACGCCTGGTCTTTAGTTACTATGTGATCAGTAGGTTACAGTGCATGGTCTACTGTTACGTACAAAATACGACTGGTCTTTAGTTACTATGTGATCAGTAGGTTACAGTGGATGGTCTATTGGTACGTACAACATACGCCTGGTCTTTAGTTACTATGTGATTAGTAGGTTACAGTGGATGGTCTACTGTTACGTATAACATACGCCTGGTATTTAGTTACTATGTGATCAGTAGGTTGCAGTGGATGGTCTACTCTTACGTACAACATACGCCTGGTCTTTGGTTACTACGTGATCAGTAGGTTACAGTGGATGGTCTGTTGTGACGTACAACATACGCCTGGTCTTTAGTTACTACGTGATTAATAGGTTACAGTGGATGGTCTAGTGTTACGTACAACATACGCCTGGTCTTTAGTTACTACGTGATTAGTAGGTTACAGTGGATGGTCTACTGTTACGTACAACATACGCCTGGTCTTTAGTTACTATTTGATCAGTAGGTTACAGAGGATGGTCTGTTGTTACGTACAACCTGGTCTTTAGTTACTAAGTATTTAGTAGGTTACAGTGGATGGTCTACTGTTACGTACAACATACGCCTGGTCTTTAGTTACTATGTGATCAGTAGGTTACAGTGGATGGTCTGTTGTTACGTACAACATACGCCTGGTCTTTAGTTACTACGTGATCAGTAGGCTACAGTGGATGGTCTAATGTTACGTACAACATACGCCTGGTCTTTAGTTACTACGTGATCAGTAGGTTACAGTGGATGGTCTACTGTTACGTACAGCATACGCCTGGTCTTTAGTTACTACGTGATCAGTAGGTTACAGTGGATGGTCTGTTGTTACGTACAACATACGCCTGGTCTTTAGTTACTACGTGATTAGTAGGTTACAGTGGATGGTCTACTGTTACGTACAACATACGCCTGGTCTTTAGTTACTACGTGATCAGTAGGTTACAGTGGATGGTCTACTGTTACGTACAACATGCGCCTGGTCTTTAGTTACTATGTGATCAGTAGGTTACAGTGGATGGTCTGTTGTTACGTACAACATACGCCTGGTCTTTAGTTACTAAGTATTTAGTAGGTTACAGTGGATGGTCTACTCTTACGTACCACATACGCCTGGTCTTTAGTTACTACGTGATCAGTAGGTTACAGTGGATTGTCTGTTGTTACGTACAACATACGCCTGGTCTTTAGTTACTATGTGATCAGTAGGTTACAGTGGATGGTCTACTGTTACGTACAACATACGCCTGGTCTTTAGTTACTACGTGATCAGTAGGTTACAGTGGATGGTCTTCTGTTACGTACAACATGCGCCTGGTCTTTAGTTACTACGTGATTAGTAGGTTACAGTGGATGGTCTGTTGTTACGTACAACATACGCCTGGTCTTTAGTTACTACGTGATTAATAGGTTACAGTGGATGGTCTAGTGTTACGTACAACATACGCCTGGTCTTTAGTTACTACGTGATTAGTAGGTTACAGTGGATGGTCTGTTGTTACGTACAACATACGCCTGGTCTTTAGTTACTACGTGATTAATAGGTTACAGTGGATGGTCTAGTGTTACGTACAACATACGCCTGGTCTTTAGTTACTAAGTATTTAGTAGGTTACAGTGGATGGTCTACTGTTACGTACAACATACGCCTGGTCTTTAGTTACTACGTGATCAGTAGGTTACAGTGGATGGTCTGTTGTTACGTACAACATACGCCTGGTCTTTAGTTACTACGTGATCAGTAGGTTACAGTGGATGGTCTGTTGTTACGTACAACATACGCCTGGTCTTTAGTTACTAAGTATTTAGTAGGTTACAGTGGATGGTCTGTTGTTACGTACAACATACGCCTGGTCTTTAGTTACTACGTGATTAGAAGGCTACAGTGGATGGTCTACTGTTACGTACAACATACGCCTGGTCTTTACTGACCTTAGTGTTCTCAACATTATCACCGTCAGCATCGTCTTGACAAGCATCTCCAACACCATCACTTTTCTTATCCACCTGAATAGAATCATCAACAAGAGATATTACCATCAGGAGTAGAAATAAATTATACCGCACACATGGAGGGAATTTACCAGGAATTTCCAGAGAAAATATGAAATTAGACAATGCGTACATATCCACAAGATCACCTGACCAGGGTTGGCGACAAGCCTACAATTGTCTTTGTCATCAGGAATGTCATCATTGTCGTCATCATCATCGCACACATCTCCTAGTCCATCACCATCACTATCAACTTGACTGGAGTTAGGGACAGACACACAGTTATCTGTATTGTCAATCATTCCATCCCTATCACTGTCTGTCCCTGTCTGACATGCATCACCTATCAAGTTCTGATTGGCGTCACTCTGGTTATTGGCCACACCCACACAGTTATCGCATTTGTCACCAAATCCATCCTTATCTTGGTCCTCCTGACCAGGGTTGAAGACTAAGGGGCAGTTGTCAGTCGTAGAGACAATGCCGTCACCGTCAGGGTCTGCTGTACAAGCATCGCCTATGCCATCTGTATTAGTGTCTGTCTGGGGCGTGTTTGGGGTGTCAGCACAGTTATCGCAGTCGTCACCAACAGTATCATTATCTGAGTCTGCCTGACTTGGATTAGCAACAAGTGGACAGTTATCCCTGGCATCAACAACTCCATCATTATCATCATCATTGTCACAAGCATCACCAACTCCATCACCATCATTGTCTTCCTGCCCACTGTTTGGAATATATGGACAGTTATCAGGCTGACAGAAGCAGTCCTTGCATGGTAATAGTGTGTTCGGGTACCCATCCAAGTCTGTGTCATCACCACAATGTATACCATTACCAGCAAATCCTAGTTTGCATGTACATTCAAACCTTCCTGGCACAGTCATTTTGCATGTACCACGGGGCTTATGGCAGAGATCCAGGCAGGGATTTCTGGGAACACAACCTGTTTCAAAAGAGTACAGTAGTAACTCATCACAGTAGTTAGAATGGGATTCAAAAGATGAGGCACCTGGCAAGTCAGTGGCGTACATAGCCTATATACCTATAGACTTGCACAAGGTACAAGCACTGTACTGCATTCAAGAGCTTGGCCTGTAGATGTGCAAAATCCTGTGTGTGCCCTGGACTGTGACTGCAACTTTTAAAACTCCTGCGTACACCCCTGCAAGTATGGTTCCTTTTCACTTTTGGATTGGAAAGTTAACTGAAGAAGAAAATTAAAGGCCCATCATCAACCGAGAGCCTTTGCGATCTATTGGCCAATCAGAGCAGCCAAAAAAACAATAGATCAATTTGAAAACAATAGAAAACGGGGCGCAGTGGTTCCCAGTTGATGATGCGCCTTTATCTGTTTAATCAAATCGTCAGTTGGCTCCTCCTACGACAGCATTTGTCCTAGAAGAGTTGTTCTAACAGCTCAAGTTGCAAAATCAAATGTTTGTTTGTTGCTCGGTTGCAATCTCAGGCTCTGCTATACATGACACATTGTTATGTTTGGAAATCTAGACAACAACAGGGCAATAAGGTTTCTCAGACAATAGACCTCCTCGGCATGGGCGTAATGTTTTCCCATTTCAGATCACGTGCCATTCCCATGAGTATTCTTTCTTTCTTCTTCTGCTACGCACCGAAGGATATATGAATATGGAAGCATCCCAAACAAAGAGAGAATACTCATGGGAATGCCACGTGATCTGATATGGGAAAACATTACACCAAAGCTAAGGAGGTCTATTCTTCTCTCATGACAACAATTTAATATATCACACCACATCATAAAAAATAGCAGGAAAATCTCTACATCATTTTAAAACTGATGCAAAATAAATAGCAAGTGAGATAGGCTAGGATATCATTTTGCAAGCTGTTAGAATCCAAAGCTGGCAGCATATAAGGCAGAATCCCACCCCATGTAGCCTCTCAGAGCCTTGCAATTACCAATATGTTTATCATAGTGGCTCCATGTTCCATTAGCTTGGCATACTAGAGTACTGGTGTTTGGGAGAAAGGCTGGCTCACAAGTAGTAGTACAACTATCACCATAGTATATTCCTGTACATTGTACCCTGCCATGACTGATGGTAATGCTGCATCCTTGATGATGATCAGACTCTAAGCAAGCACGTTCCTCATCAACCTAAAAAAAAGTAAAGGGATAAATAGAACTAAACTATGGAAATGTTCTCCCAGTAAAGAGAAATTGCCTAACTTTCACATGGTTGTATTCTCATACTTTTACCATGGGAACCACAGCCCCCATCACTGGAAAATATCGTTATCCCATGCATGGTCCCATCCCTTACCACTGGACGCACCTGTAACATTCCACAGTTCACCAAAGTACATCTACCAATAGTTCCATTCCATGTTCCCTCTTTTGTACAAACCAAGGTCCCTGTGTCTCTGTGTTTCAAGCTATAGCCAGCATCACATACTGTCTGACATGTTCTGTTTACTAGTGTTCCTTCACACCTTATCTGGCCATGCTCAGTGGTGTTAGGATGTACCTCTTCACACTGCTTTACTGTATTCCAATCATCATTACCTCCCTTTTGCATTCCACTTTTACTAGGCAAGTCCTGGGCTACTTGACTCACTTAAAATACAAATCGTAAGTCTGTGTTTGTTAAACTGAAGTTCTCCTATTAGGAGAATAGTTTTGTGACAGCCTATTTCCCAGCCCATCCATCTATGAATTCTACAAAATACACACCCTGTCTGAGAAGCCCAATATTCCCTCACATTCTTCCATAACACAGAACAAAGAAACATAAATTATGCTATTGAAAATTCTAAGAGGGGACTGAGAGGCCATACGTCAGAGCCCCATTAGGTTATGAATAATTGTACATAAAATCGCTATACTGTAAATATGACATACCAGTGACAGGCACAGCTACGATGATAACTAACATGGCTAAACCAGCGAGAGCCAACAACATATATAATAGCTGACGTTTTTTCTTCTTCTCCTCCTTATCTTTCACAGGTTTGCATTCCTGGTCTGGTTCATCAAGTAACACACCCTCTTGAATGAAGGGACTTAATCCTTCTATGGATGGCTGCAACTAAACAATTAAATCTTCATTTGATCTACTAATCAGTATGATGCAGTGACCCAGTGCCACAGTGACAAATTTAGAACCAGAAAACCTTTTTGGCTATACAAATTGACCCTAGTGTGATTTGACTAAAACAATTATTCCTCATGGCCGCTGAGTCAATAGCCCATTCAGTCTTTGGCCTCAGAGCCCATTCAGGCTCGAGGAATAATATTGTTAAATTGTACGATTATACACTCAATAGAGCGGATTTCAGATGACTGTTGTGAGTAATTCGCAGTTACTTTCTAATTACTCCTATTAGTAGAGTCTGTTAAGGGAAAAAATAGGTAAAATCGTGCACTTCTGCGTAAAGGCGCCAAATTTGGACCAAATGTTCCTTAGGTGAAATAAATCAGTTTTCGGGAGGGGTGCCATCATTTCGACCAAAGGGGGGAGGGTAGGGGCAATTTTGTCTATTTCCTAATTTCCCAATATTTCCTTGGTATTAAAGGGTTATGAATAAACAAGACCATGACAATTCTTCCTGTATGGTGCCCTTCACATGGCACATTGGACTAGGTGGGGGTGCAACAAATGTCCGGCAAGGGGGGGAAGGGGGAGTTTCGGGTCACATTTTCGTGCTACCCTCAGAGATCACGATTTCATCGTACAATCACAAAATTCGACATAAATGTTCCTTAGGTAACATTTAACAGTTTTCGGCCCAATGGGGGGAGGGCAGGGAGAATTTTGTTCATCACCTGATTTACCCTATATTTCAGTGGTATTGAAGAGTTATCAATAAACAAATCCACGGTAATTCTTCATGAATGGTTCCCTTCATAGCGGAGCTCCTGCGCGGGCCGAAGGCCCGCGCAAGCGGAGCACCATACCTAAGGGAAAAACGTATAGTATACTATCGAGTTGATTTTTGAACGTCACGGGCATTATGGATCATTTTGATGACGTCATTGATGACGTAAGGGCACGTGACTTTGGTGTAGAGTTCCTCTTATGGTCTTTGAAACTTTGTCCAAGTTTGGCTTCAATAGAAGCTTCCCTTCGGGAGATATGATTTTTCTTTATTTTTCTGGTATTAAACCTATAGCGTACGCCGTCCGTCCGTCCGTCCGTCCGTCCGTCGTCCGTCCGTCCGTGTACACATGGGAACCCTGTGGTATGCAAAGAAAAAATTATATCTCCTCAAGGGAACACGCTAAGACAACCATACTTGGAATATTTTGTCTATGCCACAAGGGGGGTGCTGTAACACGGACACGTGATGTGACGTCATCGATGACGTCATCTATGCTTAAAAATCAATATCTCGTGAAGGGAAGACTCTAAAGCAACCAAACCCGGGTAATGTAATCCAGTTCACCAGATGAGCGAAATGAAGTGGTCACGTGATATGACGTTATCGATGACGTCATCTATGCTTGAAAAATCAATATCTCGTGAAGGGAAGACTCCAAACCAACCAAACTTGGGTAATGTAATCCAGTTCACCAGATGAGCGAAATGAAGTGGTCACGTGATGTGACGTCATCGATGACGTCATCTGTGCTTGAAAAATCAATATCTCGTGAAGGGAAGACTCTAAGACAACAAAACTTGGGTAGTGTAGTCTAGGCCACCAGATGAGCAAAATGAGGTGATCACGTGATATGACGTCATCGATGACGTCATCTGTGCTTAAAAAATCAATATCTCGTGAAGGGAAGACTCTAAAGCAACCAAACTTGGGTAATGTAATCCAGGTCACCAGATGAGCGAAATGAAGTGGTCACGTGATATGACGTCATCGATGACGTCATCTATGCTTAAAAAATCAATATCTCGTGAAGGGAAGACTCTAAAGCAACCAAACCCGGGTAATGTAATCCAGTTCACCAGATGAGCGAAATGAAGTGGTCACGTGATATGACGTCATCGATGACGTCATCTATGCTTGAAAAATCAATATCTCGTGAAGGGAAGACTCTAAACCAACCAAACTTGGGTAATGTAATCCAATTCACCAGATTAGCGAAATGAAGTGGTCACGTGATGTGACGTCATCGATGACGTCATCTGTGCTTGAAAAATCAATATCTCGTGAAGGGAAGACTCTAAGACAACAAAACTTGGGTAGTGTAGTCTAGGCCACCAGATGAGCAAAATGAGGTGATCACGTGATATGACGTCATCGATGACGTCATCTGTGCTTAAAAAATCAATATCTCGTGAAGGGAAGACTCTAAAGTAACCAAACTTGGGTAATGTAATCCAGGTCACCAGATGAGCGAAATGATGTGGTCACGTGATATGACGTCATCGATGACGTCATCTACGCTTTAAAAATTAATATCTCATGAAAAGAAGACTCTAAACCAACCAAACTTGGGTAATGTAATCCAGGTCACCAGATGAGCGAAATGAAGTGGTCACGTGATGTGACGTCATCGATGACGTCATCTATGCTTGAAAAAATAATATCTCGTGAAGGGAATACTCTAAAACAACCAAACTTTGGTAGTGTAGTCTAGGTCATTAGATGAGCGAAATGAAGTGGTCACGTGATATGACGTCATCGATGATGTCATTTATGCTTGAAAAATTAATATCTCGTGAAGGGAAGACTCTAAAGTAACCATGTAAACCATGTACACATGGGAATCCCTTTCATTCACACAGAAAATTTTATAACCAGGAGCTCCGCTTTTAGCCAGTGGCTAAATCTATATATTATTTGACTAGATGGGGTGCTACAAACAATTGAAAAGGGGGAGGGGTGAGTAATGGATGAAATTTACATGCTATGCTCTTTTTAGTTGCAATTTCATTGCACAGTCACCAAATCTGATACGAATGTTCCTTAGGCAACATCTAACAGTTTTCAAAAATTTACATGCTATGCCCTTTTTAATTGCAATTTGATTGTACAGTTACTAAATCCGACATGAATGTTCCTTAGGCAACATCTAACAGTTTTTGGAAGGGGTGCCACAATTTTGGCCTAAGGGGGGGAGGACAGGGACAATTTTGGACTTCACCTGATTATCCCTATATTTCAGAGGTATTAAAGAGTTATTGATAAAGAAAGCATGATAATTCTTCTTGAATGGTCCCCTTCACATTTGATTAGATGAGCGTGCTACAATTTGTTGAGGGGGAGAGGCGGGTTACGGGTGAAATTTACATGTTACATTGTTTTTTATTATAATTTGATTGTACAGTCACCAAATCCGACATGAATATTCCCTTAGGCAACATCTATCAGTTTTAGAAAGGGGTGCTACAATTTTGGCCCAAGAGGGGAGGGGAGGGGCAATTTTGCCCATTGTGATTATATCCTTACTTTTATTAAAGGTATTAAAGAGTTATCTATAAACAACAGCATAATAGTTAGTACAATTCTCTTCGCATTTGGCTAGATTGGATGCAGAGTATCGATTACTCTTTAATACCTCTGAAATATAGGGATAATCAGGTAAGGTACAAAATCGTCCCTACCCTCCCCCCTTGGGCCGAAATTGTGGCCCCCTTTCCAAAAACTGTTAGATATTGCCTAAGGAACATTCATGTCGGATTTGGTGACTGTACAATCAAATTGAAATTAAAAAGCGCGTAGCATGTAAATTTCACCCATAACCCGCCTCTCCCCCACGACAAATGTTTGTAGCACCCCCATCTAGTCAAATGTGAAGGGAACCATTCATGAAGAATCGACATGGTGTTGTTTATCAATAACTCTTTAATACCGCTGAAATATAGGGATAATCAGATAAAGTACAAAATTGTCCCTACCCTCCCCCCCTTGGCCCGAAATTGTGGCACCCCTTCCAAAACTGTTAGATGTTGCCTAAGGAACATTCATGTCGGATTTAGTAACTGTACAATCAAATTGCAATTAAAAAGGGCATAGCATGTAAATTTCATCCATTACTCACCCCTCCCCCTTTTCAAATGTTTGTAGCACCCCATCTAGTCAAATATGAAGGGGACCATTCATGAAAATTACCGTGGATTTGTTTATTGATAACTCTTAAATACCGCTGAAATATAGGGTAAATCAGGTGATGGACAAAATTCTCCCTGCCCTCCCCCCATTGGACCAAAAATGTGGCACCCCTTCCGAAAACTGTTAAATGTTACCTAAGGAACATTTACGTCGAATTTTGTGATTGTACGATGAAATGATGATCTCTGAGGGTAGCACGAAAATGTGACCCGAGACTCCCCCTTCCCCCCCTTGCCGGACATTTGTTGCACCCCCACCTAGTCCAATGTGAAGGGCACCATACAGGAAGAATTGTCATGGTCTTGTTTATCTAAAACCCTTTAATATCAAGGAAATATTGGCAAATTAGGAAATAGACAAAATTGCCCCTACCCTACCCCCCTTGGGTCGAAATGATGGCACCCCTCCCGAAAACTGATTTATTTCACCTAAGGAACATTTGGTCCAAATTTGGCGCCTTTACGCAGAAGTGCACGATTTTACCTATTTTTTCCCTAACAGACTCTACTATATAGGTTTTTTCAGAATTGGTGTAATTACTTTGCGATTGGTTTCACTACAGTCATATGAAAACCGCTCTAAAGATGGGTATCAGGGCCAGTCAATAAATTTCAATTGCCCCTTGAAAATGTCCCCCCACATGTGTCCCGGCCTCTACCCCCTACCCCAAAAATGTCCATTTTCCAGGGCAATTCAAATTTATCAACCCTAGGGCATTGTGATAGAAAGACATGTACAGCTACCTCGCAACTTGTAGATGAAACATGAGAGTCTTTGAGTGCATGTACTTTGTTCCCCACAAGTTTGTTTGTGGTTCCCTTATCTCCATTCTTGTCTATTGAACCCATATCTGTTGACTCACTGACGTCTTGTCCCCATGCTTGTATAGGTTCAAGTGCTAATTCAGTGGTTGTATTGTACATACTGCTCCTTCCTGTGCTTCCTTCGCTCTTACCAGTATGAAATACATTCCACAGTTTGCCGTTCATGTGTCTGGCTATTCCGTGACGCTCCGGAGAGCTCGAATCCATGTTTCCAGTCTTTCCTTCTACGATATTATCTTCTCTAGGGCTTGAGCGAATTATTCATTGCCTAGTCGTGAATGACAGTATATCTTTTCCTGAATCGACTGGATAAATATAAGCTTATTGAAAGTGAAACAAACTTGTCGTGTGCTTGATATGTTTTGCACATGTTCGTAGTGGAAGCAAACACGAAGTGATTCTGAACGCCAACCAAGACCAGCCAAAGGACAAAAATCTATCGGGACTACCTCTTCAGCTCTATATTCAACAAATTTTGAAAATACCCTTATTTCGGGAGGGGTGAGCAGTAAACATTGCGTATGAACTTGAACTTCCTGCACTGCAAAGATGGCATTACAAACTAGGTGCGCCCGCGATACACCACAACCTCTCACCCCTCAAGTGACAAAGTTTCATCTGATTATTTCCGGAGCTATCGCTGAAGTTTGAGTCACGCAATATAACACCACTCATCATGTTACAGTCGAAGCTCTCGTAAAGCCCGGTGCACACTAGCGACATAAGGGCGTTATGTTGCAACGAAAAAAGCAAGGGAAAATAATTGAAATTATTTTACATTGTACTCACTATCTCGATTCTGATTGGCTAAAAGCGCGCGCTTTACTTGGGAATCACGCACTTTGAGGGTCTCCACTCTCCAAGAATCAGCATGCTGATTCTTAAAGAATCAGCTAGCTGATTCTTGATCATCCTACGCGCGCAATGCATCATGGGACTAGAGCACTTGAATGTTTTCCCCATCCAACAAGGCGGCTTGTGTGGAAGAAATTGCTTGACAGAAAAAAAGTACTTTTACTGAATCAATGTATAATAAAACAATTATTGAATTCGGTTTTTGTGATTTCCAGAATAAACAATGTCTCGCCAAGTGGAATCAGGCTCGCCGCCTTACGGCCTCGCCTGATTCCACCTGTCTCGACATTGTTTATTCTGGAAATCACAAAACCCTCGTCCAATAATTGCTTATAAACAGTATTTTCCATGGATCATCATTAGATTACTTCACCAAAGCAATCTTATGTTATTTTTTGTGGATTTCAACGTTTGGAAACCACTAAACTGTGTTCGCGTGATATTTTTCTTATGTCGTTATGTCGCAAGTGTGCACCAGGCATAAGCGACCACCTCGGGAACTGAAACTATTGCGGTCGTTAACGGAGCTGGTCGCTTACGAGAACGGCTCTCGTAAGCGACCACCAAGCGGCTTCCTATTTGAACAATAGGTGTTGGTCGCTTACGAGTACAATAAATCTAGAAAATATCATGTGATACTAATGCTAAAAATAGTTTGATTTATTTCCCGACTTTAATAAAGAATAAATATGTACATAGAAATTATGTAGAAAATAGCATTTCGCTGGTGCAGCTTGTATCAGTTTAGATATTTATGAGGTGATGACTGATGTTTTAAAGACTAAAAGTACTGTGGTTGCTTACGAGAGCTCAAAAACAATAGAACATCTCTGTTGGTGATTTGAAATTGTGGTCTCTAACGGAGCTGGTCGCATCGATAAGGCGGTCGCTTACGAGAGCTTGAAATATCAGAGTTTATGTGACATTTCAAACGGGGTTTCGGGAAAATGGTCGTTATGGGAGCTGGTCGCTTAAGCCTGGTTTCCATATAGTCGTATCAGTCGTCCCAGTCGAACGCGAAACAACAGAATAATTCCAATTTCTATTGTTTCACGGTCGACTGATACGACTGGGACGACTGATACGACCTTATGGAAACCAGCCTTTACGAGAGCGGTCGCACAGAGAGCTTCGACTGTACTAGGTTTAAGTACTTATTGAAGTTTGAAATGTTTATTTGTAAGCATTAATTAGAGAATGCTGGTAATTTGAGGATTTTTGGGTGAACAAAAGGGGGATCTCTCGAAACCTGACCACAAGAAAATTTCGTCATTTAATTTGCGGCGTGCTTCGCGCGCATGAAGAATTTCCTTTGTTTACTACACACAAAAAATAAAATGTTTATCAACCTTTTCTCTGAGGCTTGATGATATGCCTTTTATTATAATCAAAAACGTCTTGCACTACAAAAGGGGAGGGTCGATCACGAAAACTTTTAACAGCTCTGAGGGGGCACGTAAACCATAGTACTGATATAGAGGGGGATCACTTCATTTTGACCGCGTATTGACCAAAATCCTCAGACCCCCCCCCCCCCCCCCCCCCCGGCGATAAATAATGACAGGTCCCTTATTAGAACGCTGCTTAGTATCTTTGCGAAACGAAAAACAAAACAATTTAAAAGAACGCCCGAAAACAGTAAATATTTTATTATTAAACTGCGCCTAGATGTGCACAATGCTGCAATAAACAATGCTGCGATATAATTACGCATTTACAGTCCCTTGATGTGCAAGTCCACATCCAGCTGCTCATTGCCTCACCAAAATCGGAAGAACCAATCAAAGCGCATTTTTCGTTACGGTGCCCCCTTGGAAAACACTAGTGAATTATGAGCTGGTGGCGGGATGTTCAATTTACAGAAAAAAACTTGAGCTAATAGGCCTTTTGGCAGCCAAGTTTTGTTTTATTGATCACGCTTTTATTGAAATCCAGTTTTCGTAAAAAAACGTAAGCAATGACGTCAAATGGAATCACTTGTCAATTGCATGCAATCTCGACACCAAGTTGCCAATTAATTTACGTAACATATTTAGCACCAGTGTCATGCACTTTATCCAAACATTTTGCTAATAAATAGCGACATCAGCTAGTGAGATAATAAATAGGATTCAAAGATAGAATGAATTATTTTAAATGCCACAAACAGGGTTTTGCCAAAAAAAATCATGTGCAGAGCTCCGTAATGAAAACAAAACATGAAAATGCTAGTCATAATTTCTATGTTGTAAAGAAATCTCTCTACATCCTGGCTACTGCATAACAATGCCATAAATATTCTTATTAGAAATGATCTACAAGGTCCCACTTATTTAGGTTTATGCCATAAATATTCTTATTAGAAATGATCTACAAGGTCACCACTTATTTAGGTTTATGCCATAAATATTCTTATTAGAAATGATCTACAAGGTCACCACTTATTTAGGTTTATGCCATAAATATTCTTATTAGAAATGATCTACAAGGTCACCACTTATTTAGGTTTATGCCATAAATATTCTTATTAGAAATGATCTACAAGGTCACCACTTATTTAGGTTTATGCCATAAATATTCTTATTAGAAATGATCTACAAGGTCACCACTTATTTAGGTTTATGCCATAAATATTCTTATTAGAAATGATCTACAAGGTCACCACTTATTTAGGTTTAAAAGTGGCAGCCCTCCTATCCGCCATCAATCGTAGTTTCTCGATATCTCGCTTGCGGCCCCCGATCCTTTTCATCAGGTTACTGATCTGAACGTCAATCTGGTCTCTCTGCCTCTCCAGGTCTCGCAACTCTTGACGATCTAACCTGTTTTTGCCTTTTAGCTTTTCGATTCTCTTCTTCCTGGCGGCGCCAGGACTCCCTACGGCCCTCCACTTCTCCCCTATACAAAGCTGCCGTTTAACTATGGCTTCAAAGTCTGGACACGACCCTGGATGGGACAGTGTGCTGTGAACACGTGGCGTGACATCACAGTCTTGAGAGTGAGTGGCAGAAAATGCAGAGGTGTGTTTGCCATTTGCTGTGGCAGAGCTCTTGGTGGTGCTGGTAATAGCAACAGAGATTGGCATGGGTTTGGTATAAGAGGCTGGCGTAATCGTAGAGCCCATGATACCGCTTGCACTAGCTACAGTCATGGCGGGGTTGGTAAAGGGAACACGTGGAGTGGTTATGAGAGTAGATGGCGCAAGAGCTTGTTGACGAGTGCTGAGTATGGATGGTCGGAGCATGAGTGGTGCTCCTGGTACTTGTGGTACTGGCGGTACCGTATAAGGAACAATAGGTACTTGCATGCTAGCAGGCTTTGGTGCTAAGCTCCTGAACTGTGTTAGTCTTGGGCCGGGGGCTGCTTGTGTGCTGGTAGTAAAGCTAGTAGGGAGTACCGACAGGACTGTACTGGCTCCACTAGCATTTGGGATAAGCACCATCGTGGTTGTGTTAGGTACCATTGCCAGGAAGGCCTTGTCGCCTTGCTTGATGGCCGATGGTGATTGCATGACTGACGAGCCACTCAAGGTTGAGGGCGAAACAGGCGAGGTACCCCAAGCATGACTTGTTGGTAAAGCAGCTCTCTTTACCAGGAAGGCGTCTCTTTCCAGGAACTTTTTACTAAAATTATAGGTGGGCAGCTTCCCTGTCTCTTGGATTCTACAAGCCTGTCTCTTGCTTCTCCGGATGACCGCCACCTCCTCTTCCTCCTCTTCAGACTCTTGCTCCACCTTTAGATTTCGTCTTTTTTCTCTCGCGCCCTTCAATATATTGAGCTTTAAAAGGTGTGCGCGCCATTTCCTCCTGACTCTCTTTCTTGAAGTCCAAGGAGCCGGTTTCTCGTGCTGGCTGTTCTTGCTATGTGAACACGACTTAGTTTTCATGGCGACGTCTGCAACTGCTTGAAACTTGTGATCGATATTGCAGACCAGGTTTTCCTGACTCCTCTGAGCTATTGACTTGGAATCTAATGAATAAATAAACATCGATGTCTGATCAAAAATGTGACTGATGCGATCACAGAAGCTCGATCCGCGAAACAAGTTCTTCATTTAAAAAGTTTGTTTTGGTGGATGTGTATTTGCAAAACAACAGTTTATTACTTCCAACAATTCACAGTAGCGGGCGCATGATGTCGTCTAGAAGCTCATTTTATTCATTTTCTCATTCAAGTTTGTTCAGGAACTCTGTGAACCGATATAATCTGTGGTGACAGTACGCACGATATGCTGGCTTTCCGAATTCACGACAAGACAAGAAAATAGTAAAATGTTTTATTTCTTTTGAAGTCTAACAAACTAACTAGCGTACTCTTTTCACAACTTTTACACTGTGTTATGTGATAAACGTCCGCGACAGAGATGGCCGTGTCGTAAGCACCAAAGCTACTCAAATTGCCTTCTCATTTCTTCCAAAAAAAAATTTTCCAATTTACGTAACGTACTTTTCTAGAAGGAAATGCCAAAAAATTGTAATTGTAATTGTACGTGACGAGTCCGACCATGCCATCTATATTTGAGCATTAGAGCATAACTTTCTATGGCTTGATCGGCGCAATAGAGCACGCGTGATGTTGGGAGAGACACGAGAATATTGTTTCGAGTGTCCCTCCCAACATCACAAGTGCTCTATTCGCCGATAAAGTCATAGAAAGTTGTGCTCTAATGCATGCTTTTATGGTATGGCAGAGGGAGCCATTACTTTATTGGTGAAATTGAGCATAGATTTGGACCAATCAGAGCGCGCGTTATATCGTAGCTATATTATAATGATTGTTAAAGCATAGATTTGGACCAATCAGAGCGCGCGTTATATCGTAGCTATATTATAATGATTGTTAAAGTAGTATAAAGTCGTTGCTTTATAGTTAATAGGGCACAACGCAACGCCATTCCCCCGAGCTATTTTTGTAGCTGTTTAGTCTTACTAATACCTAGTAACTGCCTAGCTTCTTAAAGGGCTAAGAGAGTGGAGCCACTTCAGTGCCTTGCTGTTTATGCCATAAAAAGTAAATTTTCAATAAAATTCCGCTTTGAATGTACACGTTAAAAAATGAAATCAGGGTCATTATGACCCCAACGACAAAGTATCATACAGTAAACACCCACGTGTAAGAACAGCTCATTTTAGGGTCAGCCTGAATAGAACTTCCATATATATACTGTAAGGTTCTTATAAAAACAGGTATCTAAGATGACAAATTTCAGCCTGACGTTCTTAATCCATGTGTTCTTATCTACAGGTGTTTACTGTATCAACTGGATGGGTATGGGGGAAGGGGACTACATAATAATTCGCCCCACTGAGATGGTGATATTCATAACATTGAAAATTCCCAGCAATGCTATATGTCGGGAAAAATAAAACGAAATTACGTCATGCTACTTTCTGATTGGCCACTGTCAGTTATTTTCACAACCGACAAAGGAATTCATTGACCTTCACTAGCTAGTGAATAACACTAGTTGGAGTTTAAATTTCGTGTTCAGTGCGCATGCGATTTTATTCCGAATCTTTTGTTTAACTTCTCTTTGTTCTTGTTAAACAAAAGAAATCAAGAAATTCGGACTAAATCGCATGCGCACTAAACACGAAATTTAAACTCCAACTAGGCTTAACTAGCAAGGAAGGAAACTTAATCGTGAAGCCTAGCGAAAACACGCATAGTAAATCAACCGAATGGTTTTAGGGAACGTAACTACAATATGGATATTTATAGTTTTCGAAAAAATAATTTTAAAGCAAACAAAAAAATATTTATTCAAACACCCGGTTTTCGTACAGGTTATGCCTACGTTGGGGGCAACGGAAGCGGAAGTGAACTGGTAAAACTCCTGCCAAATTAGATGCAAATTTATAAGTAATTTCAATGGAAATCATATAGTGTTCAAGGGATATTATCGGAGTTTCATGCATTGTCACGCAGCACACATCCACGTCTCCGCGTTTTGCTTTACTTACACGTTTTGCAAGTGTGTACAAATAGGCAAAGCGAGAATTCGAGTTGTCTTTTCTAAAGTGGTTTAACTATGTAAGTAATTTCAAATGTACTCAGCTCGTAATGAATATTTCTCTGGCTGGTAAATACGGTCAGATGAATTTTAGATTTGTTATTTCAATTTTGCAATACCAAATTCAAAATACAAGATATGAACTGAGGCTCATTCGTCATGTAATTTCCGAGAAGTATGGACCGTTGCAATACAATACAATGGTGCATTTTTATGCGTAAAATTAATGCTGAAATCGGTGCCGTTTATTCCATTCAACAAAATGAAGTCTTGTATAGTGCAAGGATTATTGCGACAATGCAAAAAAAAACATTGTCAGTGAAATAAAGTTCATACAGAACATCTTTTAGTCTACGTTTTTTGCTAGGACGATTAGCTACATAAATTGTTGCAATGCTACTCATTTTGTATTCTTGGATTGCATGTGACGTCACTGGCGGCCATGTTGGTGCCGAAAACAAAATAAAGTTTGTCTAACGCTTTTGTTTCTGGCACCAACATGGCCGGTGGGCCGTCACGTTTTTGTTATATTATTCCCATAGGAATGGTTGCAAGCCAAGAGTTATGTTTTGCAATAAACCCATTCTCTTACCCAGAGCTCCCCGGGGGAGGCTCTGGTGACAGCCACTGACACATGCGCGAGATTTAATACAGAGCCGTTGAGAGAAAGATCTTTCTGCGCATGCACCAACGTTCAAAACCAGCCAATCAGCAAAGGTCCTCAAATGGATGTCACCAGAGCCTCCCCTGACGAGCTGGGGAGCGCTGGGTAAGAGATGCAACAAGCCTAGTTGAAGTTTAAACTTCGTGTGACGTGTGACGGAAGTTCATTTTTTATGTAAATGTATTTGAATACCTAATCACTTCCGTTGCCCCTAACTACAGGCATAACCTGTACGGAAACTCGCGTCGAGTTTCCTCCCTTGCTAGTATTCACTAGCTTGCGAAGTTCAATGAATTCCTTTGTTATGAAAATTACTGATAGTGGAAGCTTTTACATGGCGTAATCTCGTTCCCTAGGGTCCAAGAGGTAAAACAATACACGATTCCTATTGACGACAGATAAAAGTATTAAAATAACACATTTATTTCTATTTTAACGGAAAGGTGAGCTTCCTGTGCCCTGCGAGCATAATGGTGTGAATGAGGCAAACACAAGAAACTACTAAAAGGATTCTGGGAGTAGTGGTATCAAATGTAATAAAGGGACTTGAGAATTGCTTTGTGTTAGCCATGCCTATGTGTCCGCGTGACTCTACAGCATGAAGGCGTCTTAGGCCTACGGCAAACGCCGAACTTCAGTCGCTCTTCTTCTGTCGAACCTTTCCTTTTTCAAAGGATGCCGCTTCATTATATTTTATAATCAAGAAATTTCTATTGGTTTGTATTGGAGCGGCGCGACCTGGCACGGCGTTTGCCGTAGACCTTAGCTGCCGCAAACAAGGGTAAAAGTACGGAAACGTTGTAAACCTGTACACTAGAGTAAAATGACAACACCGTATGAAGTAAATAATGCTGCCAATTATTTAGGTTTAAAAGTGGCAGCCCTCCTATCCGCCATCAATCGTAGTTTCTCGATATCTCGCTTGCGTCCCCCGATCCTTTTCATCAGGTTACTGATCTGAACGTCAATCTGGTCTCTCTGTCTCTCCAGGTCTCGCAACTCTTGACGATCTAACCTGTTTTTGTTTTTTAGCTTTTTGATCCTCTTCGTTCGTGCGTCGTCCGACTTACACGTATCTACGATCCTCCACTTCTCCCCTATACCGAGCTGCCGTTTAAGGATGCCTTCAAAGTCTGGACACGCACTTGAATGCGAACCAGCTGTACTCGGTAGTGTGCTGTGAACACGTGGCGTGACATCACAGTCTTGAGTGTGTGCGGCAGGAAATGCGGAGGTGCGTTTGCCATTTGCTGTGGCAGAGCTCTTGGTGGTGCTAGTAATAGCAACAGAGATTGGCATGGGTTTGGTATAAGAGGCTGGCGTAATCGTAGAGCCCATGATACCGCTTGCACTAGCTACAGTCGTAGCGGGGTTGGTAAAGGGAACACGTGGAGTGGTTATGAGAGTAGATGGCGCAAGAGCTTGTTGACGAGTGCTGAGTATGGATGGTCGGAGCATGAGTGGTGCTCCTGGTACTTGTGGTACTGGCGGTACCGTATAAGGAACAATAGGTACTTGCATGCTAGCAGGCTTTGGTGCTAAGCTCCTGAACTGTGTTAGTCTTGGGCCGGGGGCTGCTGGTGTGCTGGTAGAAAAGCTAGTAGGGAGTACCGACAGGACTGTACTGGCTCCACTAGCATTTGGGATAAGCACCATCTTGGTTGTGTTAGGTACCATCGCCAGGAAGGTCTTGTCGCCTTGCTTGATCACTAATGGTGTCTGTGTGGTGCTAACAATGGGATTTGAAACCTGCTTGACTGACGAGCCACTAACGGCTAGGGGCGGTGGTAGACTCTTGGACACGTCTACTCGCTTTTCCAGGGAGGCGTCTACTTCTAGTCGGAACTTTTTACTAAAATTATAGGTGGGTTGCTTCCCTGTCTCTTGGATTTTACAAGCCTGTCTCTTGCTTCTCCGGATGACCGGCACCTCCTCTGCCTCACTGGTTTCTTCTTCTTCTTTCTCTTCCGCATCTTCCACTTCCGGTTGAATGTCAATCTCCTTCTTTATATTTGCTGTTCTGCGTTTCACTGGTGGTTTTATCTTTCTCTTTCTAGGTCTCCCTACAGATCGGTGGATCTTGCCTTTCCTTCTCTTCTTGTCCTTCTTGACTGAACGCGGCTTGGTTTCCATGGAGACGCCGGTAGCGGGTGACGACTCAGAGTTAGTTGGGTCGATGTTGTTCGATTGCACCAGGTTTCCGTGATTCTTCTGATATCGAGTAACTGGCTTGGAATCTAGTAGAGAATTAATATTAATATCCTATCAGCGTTTTCTAGCTACCTTACTAAAGGGAGTCTGCAACAAAAATCTGAGAAACTTTTTTTCTTGATTTAACAGCTACCATTCTTGATTTGCAATCATCCCTTTGGGAATAAAATAACAAAAGCACGGCGGCCATGTTGGTGACCTGAATAAAAGAAGCAAATAAACTTTCTTTTGTTCTGCACCACCAACATGGCCGCCAGTGACGTCACATGAAAACCAAGAATTGATCTGTATTTTACATCAGGGAAATAGAGCGGATTTCAGATGACTGTCGTGAGTAATTGGTAATTACTGCAGAATTGATGCAATAGACCTTTTTCCAAAATGGCCGCCGAAAATTCAAATCTATTTTTGTTAAAAATGAACACCAGCACTAGAACACACATCATCATTTTAGTAAAACTACAAAATTTCGCTGCATTATATCCTATATCTTACGAGAAAACGAAAGCGGAAAATTGAAAAATTTACAGACGTTTGTATGACTGGGGGTATGCGTCATACCTCCAGGCATAAAAATCTCTGTAAAAGTTTCAATTTTCAGACTCTGCTTTCTCGGCCGACATGGCATTTGGCATAACGAAAATTTAAATGATTATTAATATGAGGATACTCTTTCTAGTGCCAGTATTTGATTTTCAGTCAGTTTAATTTTTTAAAAGACATGTGAATTTGCGGCGGCCATTTTGGAAAAAGGTATATTACTTTGCGATTGGTTTTACTACAGTCATATGAAAACCACTCTAAAGCCTAGTTTTCATATAGTCTTATCTGTCAACCGTGAAACAAAAGAATAATTCCAATTTCCATTGTTTCACGGTCGACTGATGCGACAGATACGACTATATGGAAACCAGGCTTCAGTGGAACAATTGTACGCGTTGTGAAGTGTAAGGCTGCTTAAAATGCATGCTTGGCTAGCTGCCACGGAGCATATGATAAGTTCGAAAGGTCGCTTCCTAGGGCCGGTGTTCTATATTTTATTAGGATCGAACAAAATAATAAGATGAGCTACCTAGTACGCACGTGTGAGCGCAACATGAATGCGTTATGCAGGCTAAGTCTAATTTAGAACTGCTACAAGTCGACCTCTCGCGCAACAGATAGCGTTTGGACTCGACACCGTGATTGGACAGTATATGACTTGACGTGCTTGGTAATCAGGCCGTCACGTCTCTACCTTGTGTTTGAGTGTTTTCTGAGAAAGTTTGAACCAAGTTGTCAACTCTCACTCACATCTGACCGCCGTCTTGGAGTTAAGTGTTTCACAAGTGTAGTGCCTGATTACAACCTCGTTAGTGTAGCTAAACGTCGTGCGAGAGTCGAACAAATAAACTGGATTTCTAGACTAGACGAACTTTCGGAAAATCGTACTTCATGAGGCATTTTTTTAGTAAAAGCTGGCAACAAGTGCCAGCTTATGTGAAATTTTACGCTGAATCCGAATTTGTTTGTTGCCAAAGCAAATTTTGCATTTTATGAGGTGAAATGAAGTCATGATTGACAGCTGTCACACAAACGTCTACAATGAATTTTTCGCCGATTTTTTCTTTTCAATTTTAACGGCCAGTGAAATTCAAATGGATAAGTGGCAATGTGATATTTAAAAAAATGTATGTATATTATGGGATAGGGTGCTAGATGGGCGTAGAACGGCATCCAAAATGGCGGATCCAAGATGGCCGCCGTGCCGCCATTTTGGATATCTGGCGATTGTTTGAGGCCATCGCGTTCAAAGGCTAAACTTAAAAAGATAAAAGACAAGAAGTTAAACGATTTTGAAAAACATAAAAAATAGTAACAGACGATTATGGTGGAAAGAGAATACTATATAGGCAAATATATGATTGTTGTGAGTGAATTTAGGTAGGAAGCGCAATCCACAAAATAGCAAGTTAGTCTCCTACTGTAAAAGTTCTCACTTTGACTATTGATTTCAAATCCTATCACTGAGTCAAATACATCTACGACTATTGTTTTAAATGCATGCAGAATATCCCTCTTACACACACAGGAATAATAATGATAACAAAAAAAGCAGGGATAAAGGGGGAAATCAATCTGTGACAATTTAGGCGCTATTCCAGCGTTTTCCGTATTTTTTATAGCCTGGTGGTGGCAACTTTGAACTTATAAGCAAAAGTAGCGAATGTAAGACTTTAATTCGTCCTCGGAGTATAGCTTTTCTCTCTATGCCGAAATCCTTCTCCTATTCCAACCATTTTCTTCTCTGAGGTTTCCTTTTGAGGTTTTCTGCTGGTCCTGAGGTTTCCGCATTTTTCGATTATGCCACGGGGGCAGCAGATTGCATGATCATCGTGAACGAACTCTTGATATAAGGACTTCAGAGCTTCAAAGGCACAGTTTCGTTGCCGGGACCAAGGATGATCATCGAAAAATCGGGATATCGTTTAGATCAAGCGGCGGTGAATCTGGTTCACCTTTTTATATTGAATTGCCTTTCATATATTTAATATGGCTTCATTCGACTAGCAGCATTGCATTTCATCTGTAATACCTTGAATTCATTGTCAGCTATTTATTTCCATGTCTTTTTTGACTACCAGACTGATGGTTTCTAAAAATCAAATTTAACGATATGGCGGCCATCTTGGATCCGCCATTTTGAATATCACAGCAGCACCATATCCGATTAATACGACACTTTTTCGTATAGAACATTGTAAACTATCCTGTTCAAGTTAAATATTCATTCGAGTTTGAAATATAGCGACAAACTATTTAAGGGGTTCGCGAACAGCTGTCAATCATGATGACGTCATTTTCACCCATTAAAAGGCAAAATCAGCGATGGCAACAAGAAAATTCGGATTCAGCGTGAAAAATTACATAAGAAAACTCTTGTTGCCAGCTTTTACTAAAAAATGCCTCATGCGCCTTAAATATTGCAATTTCTGATATTTCGTCTAGTCTATTCTTAATCCGGATTGAAATGCTTTATGTAAAGACCTGATTGATATCGACTTTAATCCTTATAATATAATAACAGCAACCGCGATATTTCACACGAGCACAAAAATGAAATTTCCACGCCTTTTGAGCCAATATATAACGCACAAGTCCCTTTCTTCATACCACGTCGTAACATGGCATCTAAAAAGGAGTGTTATAAGGATTCAAGTCGATATCGATCAGGTCATTACATAAAGCATTTTAATTCGGATTAAGATTTTACCCCGGCAAATAAACGCAAATCAGGCTAAAACGTTATTTTTAACCTAATCTTCGAGACTTTTTTTAACTCTCGACTTTTCCTCTCGACCCTCGACTTTGTACCCTCGACTCTCGACGTTTAGCTACACTCGCTCCCAGCAGCTTGGCCTGATAACGAAGTATGTCAAGATGATGCGGTTGTAAGATACTGACAAAAGAGAAAGAGGCGAGCCGGAAATAAAGACACGAAACCGGACTTTTGAATTAGATTAGGAAAAACAACGGATCAGTATTTTCGAAGTAACTCTGTACAATGAACATGAATAAAAAGACTCATATCTTTAGACTTGCACATTTATCTGATCTATAAAGAGATAAATTACAATTTTTAATGATTAAAGATGTTTTCGGAGAGCTAACCGTTTTTTTCTTTAAAACATCTCTTAAATTGCTTTGATGATGTTTAAAGGCCCATCACCAACCGGGAGCCTTTGCGCCCCGATTTCTTTTGCTTTCAAATTGATTCATTGTTTCTCGGGTGCTCTGATTGGCTAAGAGTCCGCAAAGGCTGTCGGTTGGAGATGGGCTTTAAGGTGGCCCGCGGGTAATTATTTTACAAAATACCTTCATTTTGAAATCATGTTTTAAGCCCCTTCGAAACATCCGACTGATCTGATGTGAAACGCAAATAGTAATCAATGCTTCTAGTTTATGAATATTAAAACAAATATTATATATTTATAAGCTAATTTTTTGAGCTACTGTTACATATTCATAACTCAACATTTTTGGGTTATAAATTTTCCCTTAATTTTTTACATAGATGCAATGTCCCAATTCGGCAATACGTTTGTTAGATAAGAGTTCAATTAACAATGATCACATACACGCAGAATGTAGTGGTTTGCAACTCTAGTTTTTTAGATATTGTACCGAAAACACGAAAACGAGGTTTTGTTTGCACGTGCATCGCACCTGCCTGATTATAAATATCTAATATTTGTTTTAATATTCATAAACTAGAAGCATTGAATATTATATGCGTTTCACATCAGATCGGTCGGATGTTTCGAAGGGGCTTAAAACATGATTTCAAAATGAAGGTATTTTTTAAAATAATTACCCGCGGGCCACCTTAAGTTTTGTTTGTGAAATATTTCTTACAAGTCTCGCGCGCACAGCATGGAGCCGCTTTTGTATTGAAACTGAAAACAATGTTGAAAATATGCAAATTACACATCAGGGGAATCCCCGAGCTGTGTCGGTGTCGATCTGTGAACGCAAACACGTTGTTCGTGTCAAGAAAGGAGAATTCGATATAAAACGATGAATTCAAGCCAAGTTCAGCTCTCGGAGGCAGAGTTGAACTACATGCGAATGGCGTACGTGGTCACTTCCCAGGCCACTTGCGGGCGATATTCAAGCGTCAGTGGCTTCACATTACCGGATTAGTCTGGCAACACACGCCAACTGATGGCCGGGAGTTCTGGCTAAGGGAGTTGCCACGTAGTCGAGTTTTAAACAGAGAACCTCTGAAGAGCATCGTGAATGGTAATCTGGACCATTTTGACTGCACTTTGCTGTTCTATATGATTCTGTATTCGGATTCAGTTGGTAAAAGCCTCAAGGCAAAAAGCCCTACCATATATTCTGCCGTAGACGGTCTACGCCTTCTACGCAATGAGGTATTTCATAAAAACAGCATAGAAGTCGTAGACATGGAATTTAATGATTTCTTTGCACAGTCTAAAAGGTGCTTTTCAGACCTCGGACTATCGACAGACAGCCTAGACGACATTATCGCGGGAGATTCTTTTACGACAATGAAGTTGAATCTCTACACAAAGAATCACACATTACAAGAAAAGGCTTGACTCTTTCGAGAGATACATTTCCAGGAAATTACCTGAGGGTTTTTATCGGCTTGCAAAAAACATCCTTGAATCCGACGACATGCAGGACAGGGGGATTCTGACTTGTAGTGAAGTGGAGCGAATACAAGGGGAAGATAATGGCGATATTCGGTGTGCTATAATGGTGGACTGTATTGTTTACAAGGGTTCGAATAGCATAGCGACCTTTCTTCGCTTTCTACAGGATACGGACAAAGAGCTGGCGCAATCATTTCTAGCGGTTATCCCGCCTGACAGTATTAAGCAAGTCAATATTGTGTCACCAGCAGCACTACCACGGGCATGTACTGTGTACCCCCGGAATTACAAGCAAATCATGCAGCTCTTACTCAGGATATATATCGTATGGACTGGGATAGCATGGAGCGGCGGGGGGATTTGTTTCTTACTGAATCGCAGGACTTGGCTGCAAAATTGTTTGTGACTATTGAGCTCGCGTATGGATATAACGAGGAACGTACAGGGTAAAAGCTCAAAGGCTCTGGAACTTCTCGACTACGCTACCAAAAACGCATCACGCGCGGGCTCCAACTGCGCGCAGATTCTATCCCGTGCTTTTGCACGCAAATCCTTACATTACATACATGTACATGACTATGTGAGGGCGGAGTTCTACGCGTCCGAGGCTAACGCCTTGATTTCGAGCATGGATTGCCCTGAGGAACAAATAGTATGTCTCAAGCGGATCACGGATTGTATATTATACGAGGAAGGCAGTGTTGAGTACAGGTGTTCCAAGGCCGAACCTCTCTATACCAGGCTGATAGAGCTATGCCATAGGCACCTTGACGATGTCCCGCGATCTTTGTATTACCTCAGGTTCGTGTACCACGACATGGCGCGTTTAAACCTAGGCTTTACCAAGCAAGGGTTTATCAAGCCGACCGAGCATCAGTTAGAGGAGGGTTTGAAATACATAGGACGGCTAGAACAAGCCGACTTACAAACAGAGGGCGGGAACTCGTATACGGACGCCTTTCGGTACATCTGTAAGAGCGTTGCGACTCTACGGAAATGGGAAGCCAGGAGAGAAGAGGAAGAAATGTGTCAAGAGGGGATGAGATATCAGCAGAAAGCAGCAGGTATTTGCAGCGCACTCAATAATGACAACAACGAAGCTATATTTATGATGGAATCTCTTAACAGCTACATAGCCAAGCTGGGGATCACAGACAGTGATGTCACACAAGAACAACATATTGGCTCAGCAAACAAGGAACGATATACTGCAAAAATACCAAGGAATATCCCACGCACTACCTATTCGTTTTTAGGCGACTTTTTAAGAAGAAAATGATATACAAGTGACAAGTGGAATATCCCGTGCGCTTTGCGCGCAAAGCCTTACATTACATACATGTACAGGAAACAAGTGATACGCTCGCTCTATGCCAAACGAGGTTTGATAATATACGAACTGCACACAAAAACACAATGTAATTTCCAAAATCCAATAGACCTTTTTCCAAAATGGCCGCCGCAAATTTACATGTCTTAAAATGTAAATGTAAATTGAAAATTTTACAGAGATTTGTATGACTGGGGGTATGACGCATACCCCCAGTCATACAAACGTCTGTAAATTTTTAAATTTTCAACGTTCGTTTTCTCAGACGATATTTGATATAATGCAGTGAAATTTTGTAGTTTTACTAAAGTGATGATGTGTGTTCTAGTGCTGGTGTTCATTTTTAACAAAAATCGATTTGAATTTTCGGCGGCCATTTTGGAAAAGGTCTATTGTGGAAGACAGGTTACCCGATACTTTAGGTAGTAATTTTGCTGCTGACAACTAGTATCACCGTAGATCATGGACAAGCAAACTTATTACGAGAGTGTACTATAATAACTATCTGGTTAGATAAGCTTTGTTTTCTCGGAAAATAAACCTCATTGTCGTGCAGTAAAATGTTTTATCCTTACCAGTCTCAGTGTGTTGCTCCTCGACAGGGTCCGTCTGACCCTTCTCCTCTCCCTTCTCCGCCTCCTGTCTCCTCTCCTCCTCTCCCTTCACCTCCTTCCTCTTATTCTCCTCTCCTTGCTCTCTTTCTTGAGTTTCCTCCTCCCCATGTCCCTTCTCTTCCTCCCCTTCCGGCTCATGTTTTATCTGTTCTCCCTTCTGGTCCATCTTTTCTCGATCCTTTTCCCGTTGGTAATCCTCTTGCGTCACGCCCATAGCGGGGCGCACCCTCAAGGGAAGACACAGTATAAAGTGATGCCGAGATAGCAGACCCTGTACATGCCGAGCCAGTAGTGGGGATGGGTTCTTGTACACGAGTTCTTTGCATATCTCAGGCGTGACAGGCAAGCCCTTCAATATCTCCAGGAACGTGTTGCCGTTCTTATCAGGTGCTAGAAATAGGGACTGGAGAAGAGCTTCATCAGGCTGTTTGTCAGCGTCACGACAGTGGAGACCAACCTTGTGCACCGCAACCTGTGGCGAAACAAACAAGGATTGGTTTTGGACTTGATAATCCCCCCACAAAGAGCGTTACATAACGCATTACTAAAGAAGCTACATGGCGGTCATCTCAGATAATTTAGAGATACATCTTAGATACTTTAGAGATACATCTCAGATACTTTGCTAAAATCGTTGCATCCACACCCGCATATTTAAAACTGCATCGATTTCTTTTCGACTTTTCCGCCAATCAAACTTTATGAGCCAATCTCATTCTTGCCTGGCTTTCGTCGTGACGTTGTCTGGTTGGCCTGCTTAATTCAGGGGGTTTATTCTGCCTTCCACTGCACAAAAGAGCACAATAGAACAGAGACATCTACACCACTGAACAACATCGAACAATTCCCTAAACATAAAACAGACCCCCTACATTGTGGCATACAAATATACAGCTATTTCAAAAACCTTGTCGGTAGCAGTACGCAGCCAGACAGTTATCTGGGTAGGAAGTCTATTCTCACTGTTTGAGTACGCAAGTTTCGATTGCGTAGATTTTGTAGAATTTAGCAGCCTAAGGCATGTAGCGCGCGCATTCATTATAGCTGGAATGCGGTATGATAACGGCACATTCCCATCCATATCTCAGATCCGTATCCCATCCCAAATAGAATAGTAACAAAATGAACAACCGCCTTCTTGTTCCCACCAGCGTAAAACGAACGCTTGAAATACATTTGACATGATAGACTTGCACGTGCACGAATTGTGCTCTATATCATTTGACATGATGGACTTGCATGTGCACGAATTGTGCTCTATATCATTTGACATGGTGGACTTGCACGTGCACGAATTGTGCTCTATATCATTTGACATGATGGACTTGCACGTGCACGAATTGTGCTCTATATCATTTGACATGATGGACTTGCACGTGCACGAATTGTGCTCTATATCATTTGACATAAGAGGAGGTCTGTCAGTCTTCCCGTGAGTACCTGCGCGAGATTTTTTGAAACTACCCGCCAAAGCGGACAATGTTCCCGGGAAAAAAGCGTGAAAACAGATCTGAAATCCCTCAATAAAAATCTCTTAAGACCACCATTATATGTAATCTGATAAGTATACATAAACGTTTATGAAATGAACTCGTGGTTTAGCTAAATTTTCACTTCATAATGTCAAGCAGGCGGAAAATAACAAGGGCGCAACTTTGCCGTCAAATCTCTGCACGGACATTTGTCCAGGCGATGGCTTTGTTTTCATTTTTCATTAACCAAAATCTACTATTTCTAACCAATTGCCCTCTGATTTTATTGAGTATTATACTTAAGCAAATCTCTTTGATTTTAAATCTATTTCATTATCAGAATTGCCCTCTCGATTTCTTGTTGAATTTGGGACTGGAAAGTAGACAACCGAAACAACGGTCGGCCTTCGTGAGCACTGCAAAACACGTTGAAAACTTAAGTCTCGCTCGCCGTCACCACTCGCGAACGGGGTCGATCCTGAACTTAATATCTAAAAAAATATTCAAACGCGATACATTTCTGCAATACAAAGTCCGGAATGGTTTCTTAGCTATATTTTAAGCAATATCTAATGTCAGAAAGATATTTATTCGCCGAAAAATATGGAAAAATGTGAACAGAAAAGTGCTAGAGCTCGTGCGAAAAGCCGTTGTGATTGCGCGAGAGCGCGCGCTAATCTAAGGAGAATTGAGATTTCATCGACGAAAATAAGCTTGCACTGCTTGTAAACAAACAAAATCTGCTTTCTTCAAGCGACGGCGGGAAAACAAAATGTCACAAGACTTTGCAAACATGCAGACATGTGAAACTTGTCAACATAAAGTTTATGCTTCGGCTGACTTCATCGTAGCAGAGGTGCAAGATCATTTTTTTCTGCGAGAAAGGCCGGAGCGCTTAAATTTGTGAGCTTCACAAAATCCTCCTTGTTCAACTGCCGAATTGCGCGCGCGTCATCCGGCCATTTATAATATGGCTCAAAAGCGATGCATTATGGGAAGACTGACAGACCTCCTCTTATTTGACATGGTGGACTTGCACGTGCACGAATTGTGCTCTATATCATTTGACACGATAGACTTGCACGTACACGAATTGTGCTCTATATCATTTGAATTTGACATGATGGACTTGCACGTGCACGAATTGTGCTCTATATCATTTGACATGATGGACTTGCACGTGCACGAATTGTGCTCTATATCATTTGACATGATAGACTTGCACGTGCACGAATTGTGCTCTATATCATTTGACATGGTGGACTTGCACGTGCACGAATTGTGCTCTATATCATTTGACATGGTGGACTTGCACGTGCACGAAATGTGCTCTATATCATTTGACATGATGGACTTGCACATGTACGAATTGTGCTCTATATCATATGTTTTGTTTCTCCCGTCGTTCGTCCTCTTTGCTGTCGCTGCAGCTAATCGTCCCCAGTGCTACTATAACATCATGTAGTCAAAAGTTAGCCAGAGCATATTTAATGCAAAGTTTGATCGCTATTAAAATTTCAATTACGGAAGCACCTCAATCCAATTCATAAAACAATGTTTTCTTATTTCTAAAACCTGAGAAATTCTGAGCTCGAAATACGAACAACAATCGCGGACGTAATTTGCTAGAAATGGGTTGTATTATGTTAAAACCGTTAGGTGTAAGATCACAAATTTAGGCTTACTTACGCCTGTATCGGGTGCAATTTCGATAGCAAATGATAACAAACGTACCATAAGGAATGCCCGGTACTGGACATAAAGACGACTGCCCTCTGGTGCGCTGACAAGTCGCTTGGCTGCACAGTGCAGGGGCATGTCATTATTAGGGTCCCTGCGACGGAAGAGTTCGACGAGAGACAGCTTACATTTGGTGAACACATCCAAAAGCTTGGTTGTGCACTGGAAGCGGGAAGAGTAGTTCATGTAGGTGGTGCGGTTTTGAAGAAACAAAGCCGAGTCGGGGATGAACTGTGTAAGCAAGGTGTGCATGCAGTTTCCGCCACTCTTCTTGGCCAGCACGTAGGGATTAAAACCAGCCAGAAAAAGGCACCTCAACGTCTCGAACTGAAAATGTAGGAGAGAGTTATATGGGTAGACCTACACAGAGCAATACTGCACGTCTACCCTAATTTGCGACTCTCATGTAAGAGTACTGTAGCCCAATTCTTCGTAGTCAATATAAAGATATAGACAAAGACATCTTTTATTGGTGCCGTGTATAGAAAATACATATTAGTTCCAATAAATGTGAAAATATATGAACTCGCGCTCTGATTGGTCGGCAAGCCGTGCGTTATTACAGTACACATGCACCAATGACGTCATAGCGCGTTTACCCTAGCAAGACCTGCAGTTTGAAATACGCGCGCTGTTTTCAGAACGTTTTTGTTGATGACGCGTTGACGTTATCGTCTGTCAGGGAGACGTTTGTGATTGGCTGTTTTTTTTTTTTCGCCACAGCTTTTGACTCTTCCAAATTTTCTGGAAATGAATGACTTTTTCGTCACAAGGTATCGGGTTATTTTCTGGAATATTATTATTTTTCCTAGAGGGCACGGTAACGAATTATGCATTGTGATTCAAGATTGTCCTATCTTTGACCTTCAATTGTTGCTCAAGGTGACCATTTGTGCGCGCTTGTTTTCATCGAAAATAATCTATTTTTGATCCGTATAGGAAAAAACCGCATGTACCGTATTATATAAACTAGTGTTATACCAGGATTTCTACCACTAAGAAATTTCGTATCTCAGCACACGTAAGATATTTTTCACACGTGAAATGATCAACTTTGCATGAGAGACATTTTCCGAATAAAATCCCGTTGTTTTGAAAAATACACTGCTATAGTTTACATAATAAACGGAATAATACACGGCCGCTTGGAGATATGGAACTTATCATTTCTCGTTTTCAATTTGATCAAAAACACTCGAAGATAAATTCCAAATCTCCGCGCACTTGACCACATGTTATCCACAGCAAGTCAGACTAAAGAGATAGTAGAGACACATTACGCCACAGAGCTGGGCAAATGCCCGTAGACGCACCATAGCTGGACTAACCTTGTTAAATCCCGCGGTTAGATGGACCAAAGGGAGGCACAATGAGGGCAGAGGATCGTTCACTTCCGACTGATAGTCCCATCCATTATCAGCCAGCTCCTTGACACGTCTCAATAACATACGCTTGGTGGGCTCTAGTGTAGCGCGGGACTGCTTTTGCCCGTGCTTGATAGAAACCATGTTTGTAGCCAACATGCACAATAGGATATGAGAGTGGCGGCACCGACAGCCTTGAGGGCAGTACTCTGTGTGTTCGGGGACTGAAAACAAGACACATGGCGGTAAGCTCTACACAGCAAACCCATCAACACTGTCGCAAACCGTGTGTCAGTGGCGAGGCTACACTAATTGTAAATGTTGGAGGCCGACTCCCCAAACATGCAGCTACATAGAAATTGCACTGGGTCCCAAATGCGCCAATGGCAGCCAAGCGGCCATAACCAAAGACGCTGAAGGTCGTCACTGCGGGCGAACAGGAAGGGGAAAATGCTGTCAGGGTAATTTGTCCTGGTAATTTATCTGTAAAACGTTTCGGCACAAATAGAGAAAATACTTATAAAATGAGGATTACCATCAATTGTTAAATACCCTTAAAATGAGGATTATCATCAATCTGGTGACATGTTTATTTGACATACGCAAGTGTCCCAGCTGTAGGTTGAAGAGGGGGGGGGGGGGGGTGTGGAATGTTTTGGATCATGTTCATTTATACACATTTCTATTGATAGATAGAACGAAGATAACTGCTTAACTGGATATAGTCATGTACCCCAAATGATGATAGTCCTCATTTTAAGGCCATTTAACAATTGATGATAATCCTCATTTTAAGTTCGAGATGCACAGCACCTGATCAGCAACATGCCTTTATGGTAATGGGCCAAACGCTAAGCACGGACACATGCACACCGTATTATGTGTGTTTAGTGAGGTTTACGCTCAAGTAATTAACTTATTGTGATTGTACTATAAAGAACATTATGGCAACAACACAGCACTTCAACAACACTTCTGATACTTTTTTCTTCTAAATAACTGGAGCAAAAAACAGAAACAATATTGTGCTACAAAAGCACCTGTCACCAGAAACATACTTTTGATATCAGGATCCTCCTCAACAACTTGCTCCCAGACAACTAGCTGCTTCGTTCTTCCCTTTACAGTCTTTACAGCTGCATTCGTAGCGAGCTTGTGTTTTACTTCCTCTTCTTCTGCACTCTGTACGGAGTTATCTTCACTGGTCTCACGATCTTCCTCTCCATGCTCCTCCTCATAATCATCATCACTCTCCTCCTCCTCCTCCTCGCTACCCTGCTCTTCGCTCTCTTCATCCTTACCTTCCTCCTCTGACTCCTTGTCACTGCACTCGCTGGCTGTATCAGTACTCTCTGTACTCTCATCTCCACGCTTAGCTTTCTTTTTGTACTGCAATTGATTCCTGGTCAGTTGTTTCCGTTTTTTAACATAAGAGTCACTTCTATTCACATGCGGTTGTCCTGCATAGCCAAGTTGTCTCTTCTCCTGCCTCAGCCGTTCTGCTGCTTGCCTCAGCTTCTCTTCCTCAGCCCGTACTTTGTCGCTTTTCTCTATAAAAGTAATTCAACCAGAGAGAGGCAGTGTTTTTCCCTGAAAACTATATTTATGGGATAGGATACTTATATATATAAGTATCCCATATATATAATCGGCAAATTTGGTTTGATTCGGCAAAATACCCACGGCGAGACCAAACGATTATTTATTTATCATCCCACCTAAACATCCAATTAAAGAAAAACTTCGTCCTCAGCTAATAACGATTGCGTTTTTGTAAAGACGAAGTTCATTTTGCAGTCGCGACAGAAAACCATTTTGTAGTTTTTGCCGACGCGAACTCCAGACTATATTTATTCTAATTATTTTACTGAAGAAAATTGATGTTTTAGCTATTTTTCAAGTCTTCTACAAGAGTTTTAGATGAACTGTTCCTGATATTTAATCGCATATCAGTGACCCGATACCGTAGAATATAGGGACAGTAGATCTCGTTCCTGATTGGCAGACGAACTCAAGTGGGATGATAATCGTTGGTAGCATTTGACTCCTAAAATTCACCAAAAGGGTGTGGTCGAACCAAATTTCAAGCTCTGAAAGATACCTGAAGTACCCAGATTCCAGAAGGAGAATGTTAGCTGGAATCCTTTCCAACTTTTCATGTGATCGCTTATTCAGCAAAAGAAGTTGGGGTATATCCCAACTTCTTGAGTTGCTTGACCAGCACGTCTATGAACTGGTTGTTCAAAAGTTCATGAACTATGGAATGCTGGAATCACTAACCCAGGGTTCAAATGGGAGTCTTGAAAGAGAATGAATGAATGAATGCACATCTGAACAGCCAGGCTCTGGTGACCTTGTGACACATGTACCCAGAAAACTAGTTCAAAATGATAATTCACAAAGCTTATACCAGTACCTCAGCTACAAATTCTATTTTCAATGGCCAGAGAACAGTTATAACTGACTGGGAAAACATTTTTATACTATCTCACACAGTAAACCTACAATCCGTAAAAAAACTGTTGTCACTGGTGGTTAGGAATTTTTCTCACGTTTGTGTCCCCTGTAGACATTATCAAGTTTTCAGACCCTTTAAGTAGTTATATTAGTCCATGAGCCAAATCCCCAAAAGGGCCTAGGAAAAGGATTTCGTTGCACCCCCGTTGGGACCAAGTCAATCTGGTATCAAATGAAAGCTCTTGAGTTATATTTTAAGATTTCACTTGTTGCCAGGCTTGCAACCTGTGCGTGAATGAGTGGTGGGCATGGTATCCTGGGGGGTGGGGTTAGGTGATTTTGTCTACCTTGATTTTGCTCAAAATACTTCGGCTCATATATCAGCTAAACATCAACTAATTTTACTCATATTTTGCAGGCAAACTGGTATCATCATCTGCATAACACAGTTATTTTTCCACCCTCTTTTATTGTTTCCATGGCAACCAATTTCAAGGCGGTAGTGTCGAATACCCCAAAATCTCTATTTTTCTCTAGTGAAAGACAACCAGAATGAACTGCTACCCTCATTATAAACCATTTTTCTAATAAATATTTACGATAATAAATCAATTACACACGTCCAGTGTAGAGCAACTTTTATTTGCCCATCATGGTTGTGTTTCCTTTCCCAAATATTCCGCTTTATCCACCATACCCTGTACTGGACTAAATTTAGCTTATCGACCATAACTCTTTCTGAATTTGATAACTAAATATATCAAGAACTCAAACAGTATTCTCTATGAAAAATGTACCAAGAAAGCTTTACTAGGACGAAATCCAATCCTTGTACTAATTTCATCTGCTTTAACGTTGCTATGGCAACTACTTAAGTCATACTGTATACTGTGTCAGAGCCCATAAGTATGGGCCCCTGACTGTGTAATATAATATACTGAAGTACATTTTTTAAGTTTACAGAATTGAATTTTCATTGTGTTGTTTTGAGTTAGAAACCTGGAACGCTTAGGACAGTTGCTATCTGACATAACTGATGAATAGATATGATCCAGACAAAAAATAGCCGTCGAATGACTCAAGATCTGGAATGGCGGTCGCTCTCACCGGAAGTAACATTTTACTTTACCGGAAGTCATTCTATAAAGTATGATAAACCAATGTCCAGTTTAGTTGAAAGTGTGAGTCTTATGTTTTTCACAACTTTGGATTCATTTGTTTTACTTTAATCTAACACAATATAAATATTTCATACGTTTTTTTAAAGTAAAATATGCGGACTTATCCGTCGTTGTGATGTTTGTATTCAATTTTGTTTTGCAAAGCATTTACGCAAAATTCGTGGCCAAACGAAGAAACAAGCCTTATAAGCTGCAGTTGACATAAGCTTGTAGTGGTTTATCAGAAGCGAAAACGCTAAAATTTCAGCGTTATTACCAAAGTACTACCATCTGAGCCAACACACACTGCTGCCTTTTAATTTTCGCGGCATTTTCGAGGGTGAGAAAGGAGGCTCGTTTCCATACTTTTCGCGGCAAATTCAACATGGATCATGTTGACTGTCTACAGTCAACGATGTGTAAGGTAGGTTAGCAAGCTGAATACTTTTCCTAACTGAAATTACTAAATAATTGTGTTTAAGCAATGTCTAGTGAACTTTTCCAAGCAAAAATATATCGTTTTTTCGTCACTTTTTTGGTACTTGTTCTCCCAACAATTGCCCTGCATCGATTTCCATATTGAGTTTTGCGGTAGAGTCACGGTGTATTATTGTTTTAATAGAAAAGCATTAAAATGGAAAAGGAGACACACTAACATGACTCCAATAATATATAATTTGTTGTCGTTGTTGCCCTTTTATAGTATTTTATAATCCTTCGGCGGTGTGTCTTGGGCTGAGAGCTATTTTTAGGTTCAGAGAGGTCTTGCGACTGGCAAGGCGTCGCGCACATACATTTTAATATTTCCCACATTCCTGACATTGTCAAAAAGTCTTCAAGTCGATGAAACTATCGTTCGTGTTGTGCTCTAATGAAAGTAATTCAGTTATTTTAATCTTAGGGCGTTTTTACAAAAAATTCATTCATGCCAAAAAGACCCGTAGCGGTACGAGCTGTGCAAAGTTGACCTTGTACATAACTTATACCCATTCACACCGGCGCTTAAACTAGTTTAAAGGTGGTTTAGTTAAATGGTTTAAATCCATATCTCCTAAGAGGAGATTGCTCCAAGGACAAAACTGAATAGACTGTACAGTACATGTTACTAAGTGATCATTTAGCTAGTAAGAGTTTATCGCAGTACGAAACTTCCCGTGTTGTTAGGCGACGAAAAACCTTGTTTAACTAAACATGGTTTTGGTGTGAATGGGGTATTACTTAGTTCGGTAGAAAAGATTCAGCAGCGTGTGGAATTTTCACTCGAATAATTATAGAACTCTGCTAGCTAAATGTAGCTAAACAACGACATTGTTAGCATATGACTGCAGAACGTATTTGATTAGTATTTAATTAAGCATTCTATTTTTCGACATGGGAAGCTGAGGTTAAGTCGTTTCAGTTAAAAACAAGTTTTAATAACAAACTGCTATTACAAGCTCGCTCGCTTTGATATGCTATATCTACAAACTAATAAGCTTGCTTGATCAACCAGGCCGTTTTGTTTCGTTGTTCTCGAAGTAGGATGGAAAACTCACATTTACGGCTGGGTCGGTAAATAAAAGTGCTGATACTGGAGAATCACGTTCTGACTAAGATTAAAGCAGACTAGAGTAACTTATATATTTATCGCAAGGTTGAGGACGAGGTGTTTTGAAGGCATTTTCAACTGGTCGATTTTGTGAAAGTATTTTTACCGCCGTCCCAATACTCCAATAGCATACTTACAGAGTGTGTAGATCCATCCTGTCAGTGAAGATTTCACCCAGTTTAGTCCCAGCTGGTTTGAAGAAAAGCGATTTTCGACGACTGTGAAATGAATTTGTATAATATTCCTTGTCTTGGTTAAAATGTTCATCTTCCATGGCTCCTGAGCATTCTCGAACTCGAAGTCAATTTCCAACCAAGCTGCATTTCCATTCTGAGCACCGAGCGTTTGTATTCTAGCTCCCTCATATTATCAAAATAATTTAAAGATCTTGTATTGGCGTTAATTGTCTTGATGGTATGCTTGCATTGGAAAGCTTTAAATACTTGATCAGCATCTCTTGTTTTTAAATCCACCATAAAAATGAAAGCCATGACCAGATGAGAACCAACATTCTCGAACTCTACACCTTCCTGGGCCTAGTTATGTACCTCGCAAACTGAAATCACTGTTTCTAGCAAGTATATGGGCAGTCCATCTAAAATACAAACAATCGTTTCTATGGTTTCTTGTTAAAAAAGAGACGAGATCGGACAGACAATACTTGTTTTGAACTTTCTACACGAGGTCCAGCGACAAATTGGCCGTCCTTAGGGGTGGACCATTAGAAATTGGGGGAGGGGGGGGGGGGGGGGGGGGGGGGGGGGGGGGGGGTGGCAATTTTTTTGCGCATGATTTTTTTTTTCGGGGATCAGGTTGTGCAAGAATTTTTTTCGGAATTGATATCATGTTTTTTACTAGCTTGGATCTCTGCAAGATTTTTTTTTTTGAAGGATTGGCCTTGCTCGAATTTTTTTTTGGGGGAATTGCCACCCCCCCCCCCCCCCCCCATTTTCTAATGGTCACCCCTTACGTCACTGCGTTCTAGCATGCACCCTGATTGGCTAAATAAAACAAGTCCAATGGGCCAATAGACATCAGAGAGTCTTTCCGAGGAGAGAATTTTAAAGAAGGAAATCAAATGACAGAAACATAAATCCAGTTTGCGATTGGGCATCGTTTTATTCAGTATTTTATTTTACTGTAGCCTTTCCGCGAAATAGGGAATATTTTTATCGGCAGGATCGAGCTGTAAAACTTACTGAAGCTGGACTATATACGCAGAAACATGAGATGCACAACTTCAAATTGTGTGGCTCTGTTTTTTCATTGTAATATATCTACGTTATTTTTAAGTAGATGTGGATACATGTATTTTTTACCCAAAGATATACACGTAAATCATTAGTTAGCGCCAGGAATCGTCGGTTATTCGAGAGAGAGAGAGAGCCGGGGGGGGGGGGGGGGGGGGGGGGGGGCAGTTAAATCGCGGATTTTTGTGGAAATGATGTATATACCCCCTGAGCATGGATGTTAAAAGTATCATGCAGGGGGCATAGTCATGTTCGATTTGCATTAGGTGTAAATTTTTGGTCTAATCATCCTCAAAGTCGATAATTTGATCGTACGGTATGATTAAGTATATTAAGCGGTTCTTATTACTGTTATAGTTATTGCAAACATGTTTGTCTGCCTTCAGATCTTGGCAATTATTATTCAGCACATCGATGCCTGCCCAAATATGGTCATTGGAACACCAATAGCTGTCTTCTGTACATGACAGCTATCCTGCGATATCCGTCTCTGAGGAAAATATGATGTTTTGAGCTCGTAAATAATACACAAAAGTCATTTTTTCGGGTTTTTTTGTGTGCTATCGATGTGCTGAATAATAAAACCATTATCCTGCTCGATTTGCAGAATATGGTCTGATTTTAGCCAACTCGGGACTTCGTCCCTCGTCGGCTAAGTATCAGACGATATTCTGCGCAATCTCGCAGGATAATGGTTAATATATTCCATCATTGAACGATATCAGAAATAAAGTCCACAGCGAAAAAAACGGTCAGCGAGTCCTCAACGCGAGCCGAATTGGGAGAAATGCCTATGTCACATAAAGTCTGTTGCAGCCGATGAGGAATTGACAACCTTCTCAGAGAGAAGTTGGAACACGTTTGAGAACCGATCAGCTCTGAGAAAAGATGAAATATGGCATTTAATGAAGAACCACTGGGAAACTGGTCCTAAGGGTATATCACAGACGGTGTTATCAAGAATATACAAACATAGCAAACTGCGTAGAGACAACCCTTCAGCATCTCGACACTCGGCCATCCATTCACAATCAGTACCTCCCGTCCCAAAGCGCGTCTGCCGATCGGCAGTTAGCCCCCTTGATCCCCAGCGTTGCCTGATATGTCAAAAGGATAAAGTTTCAAAGGGTCACACGAGAACGAGAGAACCTCTCACTCAAAAACGTCAGCGAGGATGGGAGACAGTCTTTATTGAACGCTGCCCTTGTTCGCCAGACGAACGCGTTCTGCGCGAAATCAACGGAAAAGATACAATTGCATCTATAACCAAGTACCATAAGACCTGCTACAAGGATACGTCCGGGATTCAAATCTGGCAAAGTCAGAGCGACAAACTGCATTCAGGAGGATGCTAACACCGATACCTACCGACAAGCATTCGAGAGCCTATTGACTTTATCGAAAGGGAAATCATATAAAGCAAGGGTTACCACAATGTCGGAGTTGCAGGACAGATTCTTACAGGAGCTAAGTGACAGGGGCATCAAGAGCACCAGCTACAGATCTTCGAAGTTAAAAGTGCGTCTCATAAAACACTTCGGTGAATTGCTTCCTATCGGCAGCCAGCGAAACAGAATGAGCCGAGCTTGTGTACTATACTAATGTAGAGAAAGGAGATATGGTGGAAACGATCGTGGAACAGTCAGCATCGAACGTTGTAGCGGCTGATGTACATTCTGAAGATGAACTGATATCGAGAGATTCCTATCGATTATACCACGTCGCAAAGCAGTTAAGGAAGTCACTGAAGCCTCTTGAAGAACGGCGACTTTGCTGTACAAAATCGGCTCATACAGGATTTTCACAACTCCCCGTGGACCACCATCGAGCAGACCTTGAACAAGAACACGAAGACTAAAGGTGGAATCGTTGGATTAGTCTACGCGCAGGAGCTGTCCAGAGGTGGATAATTACCGCACATTCCAGAGCAATCTTCATCGACAATGTAGAGCAATGGCTTCTGTAGAACGATCTGAAACAAGAGCTCACAAGGAGATCGGAAACGCCCGATGCAGAAAGATGAACTGATGTTGTGAATCTCATGAATGTTGTAGAGAATTGGTGCAACCCATTCGAAGCCTCAGAAGAATTGGCAAGCCTAGGATCAGGATGCGTTGCTGATGATAGCACGAAGGACGATCTTCTGGGGCGAAAAAGAAAGGCAATGAAGCTCTTGTGTCGTTTGTAGAAAACCGCCTGCAAAGTAGTAACTGGCTTTTTTGACACCCTTCCCAGGCTGAAGCTAGGGACGTTTCGTGACATCCAGAAGAAAGCAACTCTCAAAACTCACGGTAGAGAAGTAATCGTCAAGGCGGAAGGGATCTGTTGCTCGTCTCCTAGTGGTGGGACAGGCCCGTGACATGGATCTTCGGGAGCTGCTTGTACATGAGCTTGGTCTGTTTCCATGGTCCCTTGCCGTCTCAGATGGCACTATAGTGAAGACCACAAAGCCACCCTCTCGAAGCTTCTTGAAGACGGAATAGATTGCCTCCCTGCTTGCCCGCCGACACAACAGCTTCATTATAGATGCGATGGCGTTATTCCAGTCGATCGCTAGAATTCCCGGCCGTTTCTTCAGACTTGGCAGGGAAAGTAATGACTGCAATATCATCTCAGAGACCTGCGGTGACTCGCATAGATTTTGTTTCAGATCAGTATCCCGAGTGCAGCATCAAA